>JAVSCE010013573.1:0-171888 GCA_032199065.1 Smutsia gigantea | reverse complement strand
GATGCAATGTGGTTTGATGTGTTCTTTAGAAAGCTACATGTGGGCAGCAGAGGTGAGGGTGACAGGAGTGACATGGAGAAGCCAGCAGGTGGCTGTGGACGTGGGATGAAGGGGCCACGGCAGCAAGGAATGGGGCAGGGTGAGTAGAGAGAAGAGGTGGTGTAGGATTGGATGGAGGGTGTGAGGGGTGTGGGGAGTCAGGAATGGATCTTTCCCCACCACTTTAAGCCCCTCCTTAACTCTTTCATCCTAGTGCCAGGCACCCAATAAAGATTAAAACATGTTTCTTCCTTTCCTGTTTCCTTTGAAGGCTTAGCAATTCTCTACCCTACTTGTTTGGTGATAACTTGGGTAATATCCTGGGATATCTTTTCCACTGTCTTTTAATCAGGCACTGGAACATGCCATCTGATAAACACTAAAACGTGTACAATTTACCATCCTTGGAAGCAGCCTATTTGGCTCTTTGAAGGGATAACGTTTCTTTCTGTGCCAGCAGGACCCTAATAACAAAAAGAAGCACCAATTAAATTGAGCCTGGCATTCTCTTCTTGATGAGTTATGTGCTTATGTTCTCGGGGAATGCTAATTTGGGGGACTTTTCCAAAGGGTCAAGGCTTATTCAGACATAGCGCTCAGTGATGCTTACAGGCCAGAAGGTAAATGGCGGGGTCAGGCCGGGGAGGGCCGAGGCTCGGCAGGCCGGCGGCACAGAATGCACGGCCACATTGCAGGGACACGATCACATTCTGTCACAGCCCAGATTGTTTGTGCAGAAGCAGAGGAATCTGTATTTGCTTCTTGGCATTTGGAGAGAGGGGGAAGGACCGATGAGCTGGAGGAGGAGGAAGCGGCGTGAGGATCGCTGCCCATCATCGGTGGGTCAGTTGCTTAGCTGGCATCTCAGGTCAGACCTGCCTGTGGTTTGCTGCCCGGCTGGCGGGGACTCAGAGGCAAGGACGTCAGGTGGACTTGCAAGTGGTTCAGCTGGAGGGCGTCCTGAGAGGCCCCTCCGGGACAAGGCTTGGGCCGGGAGGCTGCTGAACAGGGAGGCCTGGAAGGGCCGTGTGCCCCGGCCCCGTGGAGCTGGGATGAGACACTAGCTATCCATCATCAGTATTCCCTAGGGGGCGAAGTCTTTTATTAAGAAAAAGTCATTTTTCGTATAAATGCTTCTATTGTGCAAACGTGTCCAAAAAGTTGTGAAATCAACTTGGTATCAAACATCCTGGCGTACCAAACATAACAAAACAACAAACACAGCTCATTCAGTTTTTCCACTTTGGAGAAAGAAACACTGCATCAGTTCAACCCCATGATTCAAACCTGTGATCACGGGCTCTTCCTGGAGTGGAAAAGTGGTCTGAGTGAGTGTCTGCACTGCCAGTCATTTCGGCCACTTGGAAAGAGCTACCGTCTGGTCCCTGCTGTGGGGAAACACTGTGTCTGAACAACTGGCTACCCGTTTGGGGAGCCCCGGTTCACAGCAGCATAGCCGAGTAAGCCACACAGCTGGGACATAAGCGCCGGCTCTGCCCCTCGCCCGGCGCTGGCAAACATCAGCCAGTGACAGTGACCGCAGGCTCTGCTGCCCTTATTCAGTCCGCCCGCAAGACAGACAGACATATGCTCCTTCACTGGTCAAGTACTAAAGTGAAAATAAATATTGCCCATCAAAAAGCACCAGCCGAGAATGTGGAATGGACAGTGAGCAGGGAATCATCGCCTAGTGATGACAGCAGAGAAAAGGAAAACTTTGGGAACTTGTGCTTTAATTTTTCACCCTGAGGGGTTCATTGTGCTCCCCAAGTCACAGAAACACGCTGCTTTCTTCAGCTCTGTGTTTAGCCTGCGGGTCCCCACCTTAGTTCCCACAGAATCACACACGGCCTATCATTGTCCTCCACGTTTTGGAAGAAAACACGCTGGGCAGGAGACCTTCCTGAGTGAGGAACACAGTTCCGACAGCAAAGTGATCTCTTTTTACCAATGTATTGGCATGATTCCTTCTCTTCTGGTGTTGATGCATTTTTTTAAAGCTAAGACGGCCAAGAAGGTTCGTTACTATAATTCAGTTCTTTATCCTACAGCAATATTTAAAGGTATTTATAAAAAACTTATATGTTTCTCTGGCAAACAAACCACGTGTTGATCACCTATATATATACTTCAGGCATCAAAGGAAAATATTCTTCTTCTCTGGGCCTCTGTAAAAGTGATGGTAATCGAGGCAGTATTGGGGCCGAAGTTGTGCGAGAATGAACACAGAGCAGAGGGTGAGCCTGGGCATGTGTGGCTGTGCTGGGCATGGTGCTGTCATAAAACAGGACAGTGCTTCTGTCTGACTCCAATGCTCAGGGGTCACCCACACTTTACTCCTTGTGAAGAACCAGGTGAGGGTCAGAACGGAGCTCCCCCCACACCCTGCCCTGTGCTCCTACAGCATCGTGTACACGCCCGCACGACAGCCTCAGTCCCTTCCAAGACAATTTTTCATTCTTTCACTTAATTGTGAGGGTCGAGGTAATAATATGATAGAAGGACAGGACGGGGTTTTTCAAATCCATCCAGGCCACCTTTTAGTCTTGAGACAGGTCAAACTATGTAGTCTCTATTTTATCACTTGGTAAAAGAATGAAAATAATAATACTGATACGACAGGGCTGAGCAGGGAGTAATGGGGTGTCCCCAGAGGTGCCCGCATTGCTGGACATCCCTTGTCTACAGAAGGTACTCAAGAAATAAGAATGTCTCCACTGAGTTTTCTCAGTGTTATTTATCTTTTAGTAAGTGATACCCAGCCCTGGCCCTGACCCCAGCCCTGGCCCTGACCTCATCCCTGACCCTGACCCCAGCAGGGGATGCAGTGGATGTGTGTCAAACAAACAGGCTGATGGAGAGAGGGACGGGGAGTCACCGGGACTTCCGAGGGGACGGTTTGTCTGAGGACCCTCTGCTCCCTATCCCCCAGGCGGCCGTCCTCCCCACATCCTCGCACTGTGCATGTGCCTGGGGTTTCCACAGTCAGCATGGACGTGGTGCCACAAAGGGATGGCAGTGGCTCTGACCTTTCCCTTTTGAGTTAGTTAGTAAATTGGGTTAGTTGGAGACGTAGGAAGCCTAAATCCACTAGAATGGAAAAAAGATAGGTTTTCCTCAAAATTCTTGCCAATAAATGTGGAGAAAAGTTTACAGTGTTATGAAAAGTGTCCCCAGAGAGCCCACTGGCGGTGGACCCTGAGTCGGGGCCGTGGCAGGCTCCCGGGGCCCCGGGGAAGGGTCTCTGCTCCCCCCGATCGGCTTGAGCTACCAAGTACTTTCCATAAGCATTTTGCAAGTCCTTCCCTATTATTTAATTTGTTCCCCCTTCAGAATAATCTATTCTTTCTCTGTCTTTGCCAGCCCTCTGAGAGCAGAAGTGGGGGAAAGGGATGCCTGCCTCCTCAAAGAGGTGGAAAGAGCCCTTGTTATGACATCTTACTCTCCAAGGCACAGGGGAGGCCCTTGGGGTTTGCCAAGCCCAGGGCCGCAGACGGCCGAGAGGCGCAGAACATGAGCCATGAGGGAATGTGGGCTTAGGGATCCCATGTTTAGACAGGTGGCTTCAAGCAGTGCAGCTGGCCAGAGAAAGCAAGAGCCCACACTGAGCGCCAGGCCCCGGGGTGGAGGGGGGCACCGGAGCCGTCCTCCCCAGCATGTGAGGTTGCGGGACGAGGCAAGGATCGGGACGAAATGGGCCGTCACCGTCGCCTGCAGAGGGTCACGAGGACAGGAGGCTGACATCACTCAGTGGGTAGGCAGCTTATTTTTCTTAGAGAAGAGTATTTATGAAAGTGAAGTCATGTGAAGGGGTTAATGACATAAGAAGCAGTGGGGACAGATGTGGGGGGCAGGGTGAGGGTGGGGCGGTCCCTCTCCCTGGTTATCTCCCAGCCAGTAAGTATTCTTGGTCTAGACCTGGTTTATCGACTAGGTTGTCTTCCTTGTGTTCACGTGGATCAGCTGGGCCTAGTTGCCTGGAATGTGGGGGGGGTCTGGTGATGTCCACCACAGGACTAGGAAGGAGGGATAGTTACATTAATGCCATTTGCTGGCCACCCCTGGTCTAGAACTGAACTTCCTCCGGCTTCCTTTCCTCGGCTTGAAAATCATGCCATGCAGTGTGATGTGAACTAGCCTGACCCTGAGGACAGCCGCGGAGAGTATTGTTTGAGAGTTACTGTGGGTGTTGAAGTTTACCTGCTTATCACCCAGTTTTTAGCACTCATGTAAATAAAGTATTCGAACTTCTGTCCTATCCATCATAACCCACTTATTGTGCTTAGGTGTCTCGGGTTATAATAGCCCTGGCATTAGGCCACCATTTATGTAACGCAGTGGCTCCCCACACAGATGAAGAGGACTGTAGGCGGCTGCTGGTGAAGTTTGTACAGTGTGGTGTCCAAGACTGAAACGTGACACGATTTACTTTTAAAAAGAATGGGACTCTTGAAACTGTCTTGGCAGTCTATATCTGTCTGTCTACCTATTTGCAAAATATGGGAGATGGAGCATTAGAGACAAGTAAGACAGCCCATATTTTAACAAACACTTTAAAACAGATCAGCTTTTTTGATTGCAAGACCTTTGAAATATAATCCTAGTCTCAAGGGTCTGGAAGAGTCTTTCAGAATTCTCCTCATTTTCTAACCACTCCTTATATTCAGTCAGGACTTCATAGAAAGGGCTTTTGGAATTATTTTGCACAATTTTCTTCTTTAAGGTTCCTAAAGCAGATTTGACAGTCTCCTTGAATAACCTATTACACATCAGATCCAAGTTTTGTGGAGCCTGGAGCTCATGCATATTTGGGGGTCCCTTTCAGAGAAAACAGATTCAAAAATCTCTCTGAAATTGTACATAAACATGAGTCCTGTAAGCACATCGCCAAGCCCTCTGCCTGGGTTCTGGAAGGGGCCTGCAGCCTTGACTTCATCCGCCCTGAAGCACGAACTTTCTCAGCTTCGTGTCCTTAGTGGTCAGTAATTCTGGCGAAGTTCTTAATCCTGCTGGAATGGAGGAAAACTGGTATACTCATCTAAGGACAGCAAGAATGTAACAAATTCTGATTCCATTTACCACATTCCTCTAGGAATGAAAGTCCAAGTAGTGAAAACATGTAAGCAGATAAATCTTCATAATTTATTTTCAAGACTACACGCGATTACTGGTGGAATAGACTTGTACACGTTCCATGTATACAAACACCAGCAGAAAGTTTTTCTTACTGTCTTCTGCAGTGAAATACTCTGGCCTCCGAAAATACCTAGACTTCTCATTCCTTTTCTCTCTCCTCCCCTCCCTTCCCATCCCCTCATCTTTCTTCTTAAATTCCATCTCCGTCTCTCTCTGCTGCTTTTCTTTAATTTTGTTTTTCATTCTTCTTCTCTTCTACCTCTGGACGCTGTCCTTCTTCCTGTTCCTCCTTTTTTGGTAACTTTTTCTCTTCCTTCTCCTTTAAACTATGAAAAATTCCAAAATATCACAAACCAAAAGACTCATTGTCCCTGCATATCCTTTTCTTATTTATACTTACAGTTTTTTAAAGGATACTGAACCAACTCACATTCATCGTGAACCCACAAAACGACCTTGAAGGCCTAGGACTCGCCCGAGGGCAGAGTAAGCGAAGATAAGGTAGCAATCAAGCCCCTGAGGTACAGATATTAGATGTGGACACATTTCTGGTATCCTGAATTCCAAACACAGGGATAAGTCATCAAAACAAAGAAAAAAACAAATTGTTTTTAATTTTCTTCTTCCAGAAAGCACCCTATTTCAGTTTTTTTTCCCCAAAACTGGGTCTGCAGGCATAGTTTGGAACTTTGTGAATTTTTTTTTCCTTTAGAAGTTGCCTTCCTGTTACTCAATTCGGCAACATGGCTTTCATTTATATTTTAAACATGAAATATGGCAAATCTCAGAAATTAATCTGATACGGAAAGCGCTCATCAATCAGACTGAGCAGATTTGCCGTATTTTTTCTCATCTATTTTTTTTAAGGAATAAAGCATTTCACATTTAAAATTAAAGCCTCTTCGCTAGGCTCCCGTTCTCTATATTCCCACTTTAGATTTAACCACTCACTGGATGTTGGTGGAAACTGTCTACTGCACTTTGTGACCTCACAGACGTTTTCTGTAGCTGCATTTCATCAAGTTGTACCAAGCATTCCTTTTTTTTTCCGCTGCAAAAATGGAATAAACTCATACTGTTTACCCATCTATTTTGAGTGCAAATGTGAAAGTACAGAACAAAAGCCCTGAAAAGAGATCAGGATCGATTAAGTAAATTAATTCATTAGAGATTAGTTCATTAACTCCCACATTCAACAAACATTTACCTAAATACATGCAAAGTTCCAGTTCACATTTTTTCAGTAATAAATGTTAAAGGACATGTGATAGGTTAAGGATTGGCCATTCTGATCCGTCTAATCCTGACACTTTCTGGGGATTATCAGAGTCATAGAGCGATGGGGCCTCCCTGCTGGGCTGGGCCGGTGGCCTGGAGTGGCCTTGGGGAGGCACAGTGCTGGGTGCTGTTGTTGTCGAAACATGGATGAAAGGAAGCGCATTCTCCTCCCAGAGGCATTGTTACCATAAATGAGCTCATTTACAGTAATAATAAATTACTATACAGGTTATACACCTGTAACCCCTGAATGAAAGTAATTATGTTCCAGGCTAAAGATGGAAGAGAGACAAATGTTGTTAAATAGAGAAGAACAGTGAACATCTTATTAACTGGGGAACTTACTCATTGAAAACTGGGAAGAGCAATCACTTATTAGTTTAAATGAGGCTTTACATCTTAATTACAGCCACACTGTAATCTGTAAAACACTGAGGGAGACTGAAAGGGCACAAATGAAAGACACGTTTGCTCAGGTTCGGATTTTCTAGGCCCAGGAGTCCCTCCGTTTGGTGAAATGCCCCCAGACAGGAGGGCGGAGAAGGCCGCGTGGACTCAGGTGGTCGCCGTCACCAGCAGGAGAGACAATGTCATCCCCTTAACACATTTGCTAAGTATTCCTTTATTCCTTTTCATCGAAATTTTGATTGAGTTTTTGACTGAATTTTTATTGAAACATTAAAGAGACATTTATTCAGTTTTAAATATCCATGCCCTCACTATTAGTAAATTTGCTGGTTCTGTCTTCTTTCGGCCCCGCCTCCTGAAGCAGCCCTCTCTCTGCGCTGGCATGCTCCTCCGTCCAGGCACTGACTGCTCTGGGCCGCTGGGCAGCGAATGGCGTTTGTCCCAGGGTGTCTTGGGGCTTACACTGTGACCAAAACGCTGGGATGAAAGCAAAATTTGTCACTATCATGTAATACTTTGATGACATAGCGAGGATTTCAACCCTAACATCTGCACTCTTTGAGACTTAACTAGTAAGAACTAGTGTTGAGTAGCCAGAACCCTTTCCGCAGGAAGGTTTTGTCTCAGGGACACCAGCTACCTGGAAACAGAAGGTCTGATTGCGTTTTTCCAATCGCGCCACTGGGCAGCGGAGCCGCTGGCCATGATCTGGCTGTCAAGTTACAAACTTCGGTTCAGGGTGTGCCTGAAATATGTCAAAAAAGCAGGTTAATTATGTTTCCACAGTCACAAAGAAGTATTAGCGGCCCTTGGACCACGGATGGCAACTTGACAAACTAGGTTTGAATACAGAAAGCTTAAAGGTACACTTATTCACAGTTCAGCTTTTTAAAGGTTTATTCCCGCAGTATACTCATTTTTGGTGCTTTATATAGCATACTGGACAATAAAAAGGTTTACAGACTGTCACTGTTAAAGAAATGTATGCATGGATTGCCCAGATCAGTGTGAAGCAAGGTGATTTTCTCACATCAGTTAGGATAATATTTCTACTAGTTAAACTTTAAATGACATTTAAGAGTGTGTTTTGGTTTTCCCATGGGCCAGCAACAACTCCCAACACACAAATCCATGTGGACACATTTCTGGAAAGAAATATTTGTAGCATCTTTTGCTGAAGTTCTCAGGTGACAAAATCAGTAATTTGGAATAAACTTCCAAGTTAAAAACCATCACAAAACTCAGTGATTATTTGAGACAGACATCCAGGTCTGGGGACATTTGCAAGTTTGATGGCCATATGGGAGTGGCAATGTTTAAAAAATATGAACACATACGATTTTTCCGGGCAGGAATGATCGTTCAGTACATTCTAAAACCCACCGAAGGCACCAACACTCAGCTGCACTTTGGGAAAGTTATTTAACCGCCCATATTTAACTGTCATTTGTAAAATGAGGATACTTATCAGCCCTCACCTCACCGATTTGTTGAGGGTACTTGACAAGCTAATGGATCTACAGCAGCTGGAACAGGCCCGGCCCTCCTGAGCATTCAGTTACTGCTATCTGCTAGTATTACTATTAATGGTCATTTTATTAGGTGTAGTAATGCAGAAAAACTGATAACAGAAAGACAATTCAGGCTCTTCCTGGGTCTGTTTTAATGGTTTCAAGTCTCAATTTAGATCCCGTCTTTATTTCCACTTAGGTCAAAAGCACTCAATTTAAGACTCGTTTTCTGTTAAAAACATAGGGTTTTATATGTTAAAGAAGAGGATTATTCAAGGCTTAATTGCAGTTGGATGAAGAAGTTAATTGTCTTTAGGTATTCGGCATTTCTTTCTAAATTCTTACCCTTAAAAATGTGAGGGGTTAGCTCTTCACTGGGGTGCCCACAGATGCAGGCTGGCCTAGCGATGGAACCCTAGTTTCACTGGTTTGGGGGAGACCCAGGGAAGGTAGAGTTGTATGACCGAGTGAAGGTAAGTTCCATCCATCAGGGTTCCAGGAGGAGATGGATGAGACACTGATTGGTATCTGGAGGAGAGGTAAGGGGCCTATACACTAAGATGTCAGGCCTACCGGGGCCACCACACCCCGAGCCATGATGACCCCCACCTGGAGGGGGCTCGGGCTGAGCGGTTACAGACCGGAGACGCAGAGGTCTGGAGGGGCGCCTTCCAGGATGGCAGGTGTGCCCGCAGGGAGCTGGGGGAGCAGCCCCTCTGCCCTCCCCGGTGCCCCTGTCTGCTGCCCACTGGAAGCTGCCAGGGGGGCCTGAGGGGTCATCGGTCTGCTCAGCTGCCCGCCAGGCAATGCAGGGCGGGGAGGGGGTCTCGGGCCAGTGAGAAATCCAGGGGGGTCATCCAGGCAATAAGCACGGGGCTGAGGGTGAAATTCTTCTCCCCACTCCTCCTGCACTGTAAAACCTCACACAGAGAAATAAGACTGCTCTTTTGAAGTTTAAATCATAGAAACAACAAGCCCGCGTAACCTGTTGCCTTCATAGGCGCATGCATTTTGGTTAAAATCTGAAAGTTGTTTAAGATACTCACACATCCAAGGGAAGAGTGTGTGCATTAGAAAGCGCTGCAGACCAGTGATTTTCTTTCCAAATTCTCCCTGAAATCTCAACTCTTACCTCGCTTTGAAACACAAAAAATACCAAACAACCTACTTTAAACCCCAATATTGCTTACTTCCACTTAAGAATTTAAGAATAGTCATTTTATGACAAAATCATTATGGACTCACTTAGAAAAATGCAGTTTATTCAAGAATATAAACAGTGTAATGGGTATATTTGGCTTCCGATAATTCTTCTAAGTATGTCACACAGATCATCATAAGCAACATTTGATACTTTCCAGAAGGGCTGATACAGATTCTGCCTTCATATCTGTCTCTGTAGAACTGTGGACATAATAATGAGATGAAAATATATCGTTCTACAGTTGTATGCCCTTGTATGGTGATTCTCAGCCTTTTTTATCTTATGTTCCTCCGGCAATTATAGCCAGTAGTTCTCAACATTAATTTATTAGATTTGCTAATTAATTAATTGAGTAGAAATTAAAGAACCTGCCCTTTCAGGTTATATTTCATAAATATTATGTCTACCAGTTATTGTGTTAAGTCTGTGAAAACTTGTAGTAGAAATAGCCAAGGTTTAAAATAAGCAAAAGCTATTCCTTAGTAGGTGAATATTGTTATTGTATGCTTGAGTATAAATTTTATTACTTTAATAACATAAAAATGTTCAATAAAAATGTAAGACATGAAGGTGTTCTATAAAAGTCATTGCCAACAAGAGGTTTATGTTAAATTCTGCCGTGACAGGTGGGCAAAGCAGAATGAAGGGGTTGGCATCCGGAGGTCGGTGATGGGGAAGTGGAGCTCAGGAGGTGCCAGGGTAAGCTCGGCCGGGAGAAGTGGGGCAGAAGTCAAATGACCATCCCCCAAGCCGGACAACAAAGACTTGGCAGGCACTTGGGAAGCCGCGATCAGAAGACGCCTTTGCCCAAGCTGACAATGAGCGTGTCGGAAGTCACGCATCCCCGGAAGCCAGAGGGACATGGTTTGCCACAGACACAGGGACGGCCACGTATGAAGGTGTAATGTTGGTTCTGTGTCTCATCTGAGCTCTCGGGGGCTGCAGGACTTCTGGCCCCACCGTGATGCTTGGATCCCGGTAATTGGAAGATCCAACACACAGTCTCAGTTCTTTTTAGAAAAATGTTTTAGTTTTTGAGATATTCACAATGATTCCAACTACAGGTCTGAACTAAGATTTTTTTCCCTCCCTACTATAAGAATTCCTTGCTTACTCAGTATATAAAAATAAAAATTTTAAGAAGAACAAGAAAAAAAAAAGCAGCTAGTCAGTTATGAGTTCAGAGGAAAGAAAGTCACTTAAAACACTGGTTAATGTTTCCGGCAGGGCCCTGGGGACTTCAGAGGGGTGGTTAGTCGACCAGCAGGGACACTGTCCACAGGGGTAGGTGGCTTGGTGGCAGGACCCATTAGGATAATTCAACTTGCTCCCCTAGCTGACTATCCTCTGTCAAGCCTCTTTCTGGTAATCATTTGGCTTTTCTTGTTGATTTGTCTGCAGGGGAACAAATAAACAAGCAGGAAGATCTGCTCTGTTTGTTTGGTCAGTGTTCCGTTACATACTGCCAGCCTGGTTATGGTGCATCGGTGACTGGGGACCCGGTTCGTGTGAGTCTTCCCCAGAGAACACTTAATGTTGTGATCGGTCAGGGTCCTAAACCTGCAGGGCTTGGGACAAAACCCTGAAAGGAGCTTCAGGGTTCAACTCACCAAGCTTGTCGCCCACTCGGGGGCCTCCCTGGGGAGTCCTGGCTAAGTTTGCTTTTCCATTCCAACTAAAACAGGAGGTCTGATAAGACTGACTTTTACAAATCTCATAATGGTCCCCTTAGAGTGGAATTGGAACTCTCGATATAGTTAAACTTGCCTCCCTGAGCTAGATCATGAATTCTAGGGACCGGCCTGCTCTGGGTGTCACTCCACACAAGACCTTCGCACAAATCAATGAACTGGAAGAGCAAGGATCAAATCTAAAAAGGGTGCTTTTCTTCTTGCGGGGAGAGCTACTAACAGTGAAAACATTGCCAATGTCTTAACTCGGACATAAATTCTGAAGCTGGGCTAAAGGTGTTTAGAGTAAGTGCTAAAAACGCTGGGATAAATGGAAAATAATGAGTAAAAAGACAGTGTTAGAAGCAGAAACATGAAGATGTTACCCCTCAGCTCACAAAGTAAGCCTTAAGCCTGAGTGAAATTTTGTCTCCGATCGATCCATTGAACTGTAGATTTCAGCTATAAACTAAAGCCTCATCAACTGACTTAGAAATTCAAACATGCTTCTTTAATCATCGATAATGTGTATATTTCTTAAAAGGATTGTGGGTCCTTTACAGTATATGGTATGACTATAATAAAAGATAAAACCCAGTTACGTAAGTGTGAATTGCTTTGCCACCTGAATGAAAGAAATGTTGTCTTCCCTGCAAATAGCAAACAAAATCTCCCTTTGAACAAGATTTTGTAAGATGTGTAAAATCAAGTATTCATTTGGGTATCTTTCTGTCTTCATTAGATTATACCAGAACATCATCTCAGCAACGCAGGGGGGAGACTGGCTCTTTGTAGATGGGGTTCGTTACTCAGAGGTCAGCATCAGAACGGGCGGGATCTGCGCGGGTGTCTGCCAGGCTCTGCTGTTAAGGAGCATTGCAGAGACGTTCCTACGGCGGATTGCTCTGCCGCTCCACCACGGAGACACTGACTGCTGCTTTGAACACCAAGATACTTGGTGTGCGCATAGTTTCCCCTTCTTTGAGGTCCTACCTCCTTGGGGGTGCTGTGAGGGGGGAAGGCTCCTGGTGTCCACAGGTGTGCCTAGGGGTTGCCCCTCATGGTCCCCAGTCTTGCCTCCCAGCACCCCTGCTTCCTCTCGTCGATGCACAAGTCCCGAGTCATTCTCCTGTTCATTGCTCATCTCTTGGGTTCTTCTCCCAAAGCGCTGAGAATGTCAAACAGAGACCTTGGGGGAGGGGATTATTCTGAGTTCTAGTCCTTGAAATACCCAATGACTGCAGACGCCTAGAACTCCCGAGCCCAAAGACCCTGCTGTGCTTTCTATAACAAAAGGAAAAGGGGGAATTACTTTCTTCTTCTTCTATAACTCTGTCTGCGGCAGCAAGGCAATCAAGACCCCCTAGGGATCGCTTTTATGGAACAGCACGAGAGTAAAATGCCAAGACGCACACAATAAAGGATTATATTAGGAAACTAAGCAAATAAAGTTTTTTCCCTTTTTACTGCAGTACAGACTTCTAGCTGAGCATCTCAGCAACTAAGATGATAAAGGAAACAATGGGTCACCAAGCTCTTGCCTACAAAGAGTGGGTGGGCACTTACCCGCACTGTACTGATACGCTACAGTCACTGATGAAGCCTTTTCAGGTGGGTTTGAAAGCAACAGAGCGCTCTTCAGAAACCTGCCGGAGCACCATGGATGACCTGCAAATAGGATTGTGCTTTCAGACACCCGCAGCTCAGGTCTAAGTGGGTGTTTGGAAATGATCTCCAGTTAGTCTGTGTACTTTGAAGATGCCTATCATTGCTTTTGAAAAATTAACTCATTTTTTAAAAAAGTACTCTGGTCTGATTTGTTGATCAAACAATCACTTTTTCTTCCTTACTGTCAAACCTGAGGTTAAGTTTAAGCCCAGTTGGCAGGTCTCACAAGAAGCTGTCACTCGCCCTTGGTGTCAAGTGATAGCAACACAGAGCTGTCCTGCTGGAGAGTCCTGAGGATGCCCTGGAGGGGAGGGTGGGTGCGCGAGTAGGGAAGGAACTGAATCTCAGAATGGCCAGAACAATAGCCATAGTCTGGAACAGAGCTAACTGAGTCAGGGATGCAGGAAGAGGGGAACCCAGGGACCCAGAGAGGTGCCAAACCAGGAAACGGAGAGCCCACACACGGAAGCCGGGCGGGGACTGGGGACAGAAAGAGCCAAGACCCACGGAAGAGCCACCCAGCCACCCAGAGGCCAAGTGGAATCCAGGGAAGGTGGTGGGAATCTTTAGCTGGTGTCTGCCATGTAATCTGCACTCGGCACAGCTGTTTTCTCCCGTCCTCACAGAGACGTGGATGGGAGGTTTACGATCCCCACTGTACCCCTTCATCAGAGGGGCAGTGACACAGGACTGTGCATAGTACCAGCTTAAAAGATACAAGAAGTTCAATAATATTCAAAATGCATTTACTAAAACACTCAAAATGCATACTAGTAAGACCTTTATTTGTGGGCACGATAAACACTGTACTTAGCACAAGAGGTACCGCTGTATGTGGTGGAAAGCTGAAAGCTATAAGCTGGGGACCCCGTCCATCACTCTTGCTCCCTTGGTGTGAGCTACACTGTGAACCACGGCTAGTGTAGAAAAGAGCACATAGAGAAACATTTTTAGGAGTTTAAAATATATATTTATATACATTTTTCTCTTCATAGAAAAAGAATTCTTTTTACAAATGATATATACTCAGAAAATTCAAGGATGTGACTAAAAACTACTCATAATTAATGAAAAGACAGAAGTGAAATAATCAAAAGACAGAAAAAGAAACCTGTGGAAAACCTGTTATCTTTATGCACGGTTTGCTACTTTTTAATGGCTACATCACATAACATACATGGGCTTGATAGTGAAGCAATTAAATTACATAGAAACACAACCAAAAGGCTCAGGGCTTTTCAAACTGGTGAACGTGACCCGTCCATTCATTTAGTTATTCATTCATTAACTCCCTCTTCTACTGGTTATTTCTGTACAGGAAGCCACAGCCCTGTGCTAGGAAAGTGAGGGAGTGTCCGGTCCCTGCCCTCTGGAAGTTTCCAGTCTGTCGCAGAACACGGGGGCCACAGAGGCCGGTAAGTGCTCTCCAGAGGGGGCGGTAGGAGGGGCGCTGTCACTGACCTCGTGGAAACAGAGTAGGTTTCAGGGATGGTTTTTGTGCCATGCGGGAAAAACAGTTCTGTTAATTTAGAGGTCGCGTGCATTTTATCAAACAAAAGCCTTTTGGGCTCTGCATTAACCGGGTAGCTTTACAAAGAGAGGATATCATAAACCTTGGGGTTTATTCACCAGACTGGGCTTCAGGTGACTTTTGGGTCTTTGAAGAGGACAAAGTTTTGTCATCATTGAGAATCTGTGAAGTGCTTTAAACTCTGAAAATTCTGCCTTAGGGGGTGAGGAAGCCCTGAAGGAGGCAGCAGGTGCTCCCTGAACCCAACCCAGCAGGTTGAAGTGCCGCCTCCCGACTTAACTCTCAGGCCTTTTACGGTAGAATGTGGGAGCCCCGGCTTTGCACAGCTCTTCATGAACCAGAATTTAGTACTTACGGGCACGACTGCCTTCCTTTCATCGCTGAACAATAGTGATTTCCTTAAACATTCCTGTTAGGCATGGGAACTGGGCTCAGATGAACAGGATTTGGGTCTCAGCCAGCCTCACACTATAACCTGAAGGCCAGTTTAATCTCTCTAAGCCTCCGTTTTTCCCCAAAACATTTTATTATGAAAAATTTCAAACAAAAGGCAAAGCTGAAAGACTTTTACAGGGAAAACCTGTAATCCCATCACCTAGATTTTACACCTTGATTTTGTGACTGTGAATGATAAAGTCACCGTCTCTTTGCTAAGTGTTGGTATTACATGTGAAGCCAACTGGGGGAGTGACCCCTTCAGGCGGACATGTGACCTGAATGCGTGTAAAAGCTACCACTGCCCAGTGTTAATTGTCAAGCAATCTGCACACGACTACGATCCCACAGTCGTGACATGGCCACTTGTATGACACCTGTTCCAGTAGTATGGGCAGCCGTCTCTGGGCAGTGTCTGGAATATGTCTGGCAGCGTGGTGATGGCAACATGTCCTCTTCTCGATTCAGTCACCGCTGCTGTATCGCACTTTGAAAGCTATTTGGGTGACCCCAGAGGCCAGCTGTGGCTTTCCATGCATCTTTTGTTTCCTTTACATTTCGTGAATGGCTGACAAATCAGAACGCTATGGACCAGAGACTGGTTTCCTGTCCTCCTTTAACAAAACCACACACAGCACTAAAGGTTCAAACACGGACGTGTGTCTCCCAGAGGTTGACATTCAGGACCAGATATTCCTCATTGTCAATGCTGTTAATAATCTGGTGATGATGGATTTGGTTAATGAGACGGTATTGTGGAGAAGATTGTATGGGACTCGTCTGGAAGCTTGTGACTAGATTCAGGTCACGCAGGAAAGTCCTGTCCTGCAGGGTGGACCGGGCATGGCTGCAGAGGAGAGATAGTTGAAGCAAGTTGCCAGCATCAAAGAATAATATTCCACGAGGAATAAAGGGTATAAAACTACACAACATGGCAATGGGCACTCAAGAAGTCGTCACAGGCTCTCAAGGGTCTGAGATTTTTACCCTTCTTGCGAACTGGAAAGCTAGCCTGTTTCCTGGCTGGCGGAGGAAGACACGAGACTCCTGGGTCAGGGACAAAGGGCTTCATTAGGGTACAGCGAGCAGCACGGCCTCAGGGTTGCTTTATCCCCGTGGTCCCAGAGTCCCATGGGGCCAGGACAGAAGAAAAGAAGTTCAGTTTTTGATGGAATAGTTGGTCTACTAATTTGAAAACCTTGGAACTGCTGAATTTCTGAAGTTCCTTGTTCTGTGAGATAATAGAATTTCCTACCGTGTAAGCCTTTTGAATTCAGTGTCCAGTAAGTGGAAGCCAAGGCCCACCAGAAGCGGGCAGCTGACCGGTGGGCCCTTCGCACCTGCCTGGGTGTGACCAGGGACAGCAGTGGGAGGGGGGCACAAGCATTTGGACTGTAGCTGGAGGATAAAGTAGTATTTGCTGTTGAGGTGGGTTGGGGAGTGAGTAAGGGTGGATTCAGGCCGACTTGTAGGTTTGTGGGTTAAGCCCCGGAGTGAATGACGGCGCCCTTTGCTGAGACAGGGAAAACCAGAGAGAGATGGTTTTCTGGGGATGAAAAATTGAGGGTCAGTATGAATGGGGACATCCAGCTGGAGATGGCAAGCGGGCATTAGAGGAGTGGAACTGAGAGGGAGCTCTGCGGTGGAGTTGTTGTGTTTGTAAGTGGTGTTTAAAGATACTGATCGTAGTATTTAATGACTTAGAGTGTTATTTAAATCCATTTCTTGTATAGAGCCTCAAACCAGGCACCCAGGGTTCCGACACTTAGTGTTTGGGTACAGAAGGGTGAACTATTAAGCAGATGGAGAAAGAGAGACACAGAGATAGTCAGAGACACAGAGGCAGAGACAGACAGAGGAGGGAGGAGAGCCAGGTCTCATGGAAGCCGGGAGAGGCGGAAGAGAGTGGCGGATCTTCTGATTTCCGAGATGTCACGCTCCTGGTTCTCTGTTCCTCTCTGCTTGCGCCTTCTCGTGCCCCTTGGCTGCGTCACTGTGCATCTCTGACCTCCAAACACCGCAGCGTCTCCAGGCACCACGCTTGGGGCTTCCCCACGCCCAGCGGCCAGCTCATCCGGGCTCACTGCTTTCAAGCCATCTCCATGCAGATGGTCCTCAGGCCACTAGCTCCCCCTCTGACTGCTCTCCTGAGCTGTTCGTTTATCCAGTACCTCCTCAAGGAATGGGAATATCAACTCTATCTTTTGTTAGGCAAGACTGAAGAAAGGTAAGAACTGAAAAAGGTAACAGAGCATTGGCAGACTCTTAGTTCTACTCAAAATCTATCCTTTTACATGCTCCTTGCTAACAATATGCTGACTTGGTTCAAATATCCGTTTTTCAGGAGAGGCCCTCCTCCCAGCTCAAGGGTAAATCCCGCATGGTCATCAGCAAGGAAGCAGTAGTCTTTCTCGTGTTTGGTTAGGCGAAGTCATTTCTGGCCAGTACGGTGCGAGGACAAATCTGAGGGAGGAACCCTGAGAAAGGCTCCCTGGTTGACGGAAAGAGATGCCCAGAAAGGGGTGGCTGCTCTCTTTCCCACAGACTTCACGGGGTGGGGGACCCCATGGGTTGCCCGCAGCTCCCACAGCCCACCGGGAATGCAGAGCTGGGTCTGCCTGCAGGCAGGCCGCTTCCTGAGGGGGCCTAAGTGGGACACTAGAGAGAATGAGCCCCTGATAATATCAGCCTTTGAATTAACTGACCCAGAAGCGGCCCTATCGCTCCACTTCCTGTTATGAGGTTACAAGCTGACTTCATTGCCTGGTGTGGTGGACTTGGGATTTTTTGTTCCTTGCAGTTTAAATGTTAAAGCTGACCCAGTGTGAAATTTGAGTGCATTTGACTGTTTGGCTGGGAGAGCTGAGATTCCCCAGCAATTCCTTCCTGCTCCTCTGTCCTTTCTGTGACAATGCCCGCAAACCCTGACCACGGTCCCCTGCTGGCCTCCCCACGGGATTGTCCATCGGGGGAACAGCTTCTTCCTCCGCTCAGCTGACAGGCAACACTGACACTTTTCAAAGGAAACTTTATAGAAAACTAAGAATATATAAAAAAAGAATATATATTTCCCCTTCTCCTTCCTCCTTTCTTCCTCCTACTTCCCCTTATTCTTTGTTGTTTCATTTGTTTTTGTTTTTAAATTCAAGAGGACGGATGACATTGGTACGGCCTCTGGGTACTTCCCTGCTCCAGGCAGAGGGCAGCGCAAGGGCTCTGATACGGGTGAGCTGTGAGCAGAGAGCACGCCAGGGGCTGGGGCCGAGGGAGGGGGGCCGAAACACAGCCTGGCACAGACTGTGTGGGCCTGTGGCCACGGGACAGCGAAGATTTAACAAAGAGGGCCGTGGGCACCATCGGAAGGTTCAATCAGGGATGGTTCAACCTGACTTGTATTTCTTAAGGTTCTCTCTGGCTACTCTGTGGACAACAGATGGCAGGGGCCAAGTTGAGGACAGCAGAGGGCAGGGGCCAAGCTGAGGACAGTGGGAGATCAGTTCAGAGACTCGTTCGGTGCTCCAGGCAGGAGATGGCGGCCTAGCCTAAGGCGGTGGTACCAGTGATAGAGAGGTAGCCAGAGTCAAGATATATTTCAGAGGTAGAACCAAATGATATTGATTATTCAGAATCAAGAGTTGGGTAAGGATGAAGGAAGTAGAGAAATTCAAGGTGTTTCCAGTTTTCGGCCCGAATAAGTAGTATATGGTTGTACCATTTCCAAAGATGAGAAAGATTAGGAAAGAAACTGGTTTAGGAACGATAACCAAGACTCTGTTTCCGACAGAGTATTTGTGTAGCGGTGTCAGTAGGTAAATGGATATATTAGGTGTGCACACATGTCTGTGGCTTAAATAATATCCATTTTCTCACAGTTCTGGTGGTCAGGAGTCCAAAATCTGTTGCACTAGGTTTGCAATCAAGCTGTCGGCAGGACCATACGTCCTCCAGAGCTGGGGGGAGGATGTGTTCCTTATCTCTTCCAGCTTGTAATGGCTCCTGGCCCTGTGGCCTGTCTCCGCCTCTGTGGTCACAGGGCCTTCCCTTGTGTGGCCTAACCCTCCTCTGGGAGGGAGACTGTGATGGCATTTAGGGTCCACCCAGATAGTGCAGGTTAATCTCCCCATCTCAAAATCCTTAATGTAGATCACACCTGCAAAGTCCTTGTTTTGCCACATTGGGTTAAATTCACAGGTTGTAGGGATTAGAATGTGGATATTGGGTGGTGGGGGGCTTACTCATCCAGGCAGAAAGTGTATAGACACACAGTTCCTGGCCTCCCAGAATCAGAATACACTTACACCAAGCTCAGAGAATTTAGATGTGCCCTCTGCCTGTTGTGGTGTTCTCTGTGACGCTCAAAGCTTTGTCCCTGGTATTTTATTCCATCTTATAAGTAAACCTTTCGTTCTTGAATAAGGCTGATGATCTAATGTTCACTGCTGTACCCCAGGGCCTAGAACAGCTCCTGGCCTGTCGTAGGTGCTCGATGAATGTTGGTTAGTTGAATGAATGAATGAGGAGATGGCAGTGAATGAGCAGATATGTACCTGACATATGAGCTCATATGACTAATCTCATGGGACATACTTCTAGCAGGTGATGAAGGATTCCTGTACTAATGAACCTAAGTCAGTGTCTGGCCATGTGGCTTTGAAGACAGGTGCTAATGTTCTCTGGAACCTGGTCACATTACATCGATTCATTCAATGCCCAGCAACAGGTTTGCTGTAGATTCACATTTCCAAGTGAGTGAATCCATTTTCAGATGCTACGTAACTGCTCCTTCCAGTCAGAAGGGTCACTCCGATTCTTTCATCATTATAAAATATGGTTGATGGGAGTTCTTGATCCCAATGAAGAATCGTGTTCATTCATACAGTTTTTTTTAATCACACTTCTACAATAATAATAACAAACAAAAATTCATCAAGGGACAAGAGACTTACTTCTTTATCATACTCTGCTTTTTTGGTCCCTAATGAGAACTCTCATTTTATAACTAACCCAGAAAGCTGTGAGACCAGGGAAACCGTGTCACAGGCCTCTTGCACTTTTGTTTGACATGTAAGCCAGGAGAGAAAGAAAAAATTCTGGGAAAACGTCAAACAAAATGAGGCATTCTACTGCAAAACCGAGATTACCAAGTACTTCAGAACTTTCAAATCATGCCTCTTGGAATAAATACTTTAGTCTACCCAAACACACTGAGTGTTTCTGAATTGCTTTCAAACTTGGGGCAGAGTTAGGCATCGTAGTGGACAGAAGAATAAATGCATCTGTCCAAATGGTATTCATAAATCATTAGTTCTTCAAATAAAATGTCCGGTGTGTTAAGAAGAGAGAATTGCTCAGAAAAATATTATGCCAATGTGAAAATTGATAGTACACAAGCCTGTGAGCACCAGATCTTTTTTAAACACAGCACCTAGATATAGATAAACAGAAAAGAAACGGATCAAGTAGGACCAGTGAATGTCTTGACAATAAAGAGGGTGTAGAACGGTGTGGAGGAGACCCTTCCTCAAAAAATGCAGTAAATAAAAGTTTTGCATCATTACCTTAGGAGTATCTTCGAGCAGAAATAGGGTAGTTGTCCTCATTATCAAAAACCATGAAGAGCTTTGGGTGTTAATAAAAAGTGTAGCGCTATTAAAGAACTTCATCATTTTCTAGGAGTTAATATTTTAAAAGTAAGTCACCCTGAAATTTCTACTCAAGTGGAAACCATCCTGATATCTACTTAAGGAAAAGATATACTGATGTAGAAGAGGTATAGAAATTCTTGCCCCCTCTACAGAAAAAAGTTTGATTTTTTTAAAAACAGATCTTGAATGGGAGTTCTCTGGACTATTTTCCCAATTTTTCTGTTAATCTAAAACTTCTCTAAGAAATAATGTGTATTTAAAAAAAAACACCTTTAGGTTCCATGCGTGTTGACAGTGATTAAAACTGCGTAAGGGTAACAAGGGTAAATATTACAGAATGCATGGAGAATGTCAAGCAAGAAAGTCCTTGGGTTCTCCTCTAAGTAAGCCATAAAAGCCTGATGAAGAAAAATAGGACTTGAAGGATGGAACTGAGAGGGCTGATGATGGACAAGACTGCTGTAGCCATGTGGTTCACTTTGAAAGAAGATTCGCAGGTAGCAGTGAGGTGCCTGGACCGTGGACCTTCTGCAGGGCTGAAGAAGAAATGACACACCTACGGAGCAGAGAGCCCCACCTAATGGAATTCTGCTTCCTAATAACCACCAGGGACATTTTGTACTGAGGAAAGCATGCTTTAGTTTAGACACTGTGAGCTAGTATGTTATGATTGGTGAAATAAATGAAATTTTTTTACTTTTTAATTACAAGGCCAAAAGGCAACTTAACATTTCTAATTGACCTCGGCTTCTGAACAGTTTGACTAGTTTAAGGTTGAGCCCAGTTTTGGAGAGAAGACCAGTTAAAGTTGTCAGTTTATGCAGAGACAGCTAGATACAGCAGGAGCTGGGGAAGAACTCAAAGATTTGCCAGTAGATTGAACATTTGGTTTAGAGGACAGAAATCTATCTCACCCCTTTTTCCAATATAAGTTCCACATTAACAATCATTTCAATGTGAAATGAAAGCAACAGAAATACTTGAAGAAAAAAAGCAAATTTATATAATCTTCGGGGTGAGGAAGCACTTTCCAAGTGTGATTCCCAAAATCAAATGCAATTTTTAAAAATTGATAGTGTTTACCATTTTTAACATAAATAGCCTAAACAACGTATTTAGGCTTAGAGTACTGGAAAAAATATTTGTTGCAGACACATCAGATAAAATGTTCAGACCCTTATTATATACTGAGCTCCTAGAAATTGATAAATAGATGAGTTTGCCAAAAGGAAAATTTTGGTAAAAGATGTGAGCAGACACACCCAGAAAAGAAATACAGATGATCAACACATATGTGACCCAAGTTTCACTCTTACTGCAGTGCAACGAATTTCAAATTAAAGCAAGAATAAGATACTATCCTTCTTCCATCAATCAGTGAAGATTAAAATGATGAAGACACAGTGGTGGTTAAGGTGCAGGGTGGCAAGCAAACCATGGTGTCAGAAGCACAGATTCATCTTTCCAGAGGAAAATTCGTCTTAAATATTTAATAATTGTTAAAGACTTTCTCTTTGCCTCTGGAATGCCAACTACAGAAATGAGGATGGAATATGCTCATCTCAGGATTTTCACATTAAAAAATCAGAACATCTAAGCTTCTGAATTAGGAAGCTTATCCTAATCTTCCCACATTAGGAGAATTGAAAATTGAGTTAAATAAATTATACACCTTTATACAGTCATTAAAAATTATATTCTCCATAGCATCTTACTATACTGATGGACAGTGACTATAATGGGGTATGTGGTGGGGACTTGATAATAGGGGGGAATGTAGTAACCATAATGTTGCTCATGTGAAACCTGAGCATAAGATTGTATATCAATGATACCTTAATTTTAAAAAATTATATTCTAGAACATTAATTAACATGGGAAAATGTTCAAGCTTTATTGTTTAAAGTAAAAATGGCAGATTTTGACACTGTGTGCATTACATGATCTTACGGCTGTAAAAACTGTTATGTCCACTCAGATAAGTTATAGAAGAACAAACAATAAAAGGCTAATGAAAACTACCTTCGGATGGTAGAACTGCAGGTACCAGCTGGCAGCTGAATCGCAAAGTTCCTTATGCATTGCCTAGCAAAACCTGTTTTTGACCCCTTTAGAGTTGGTAATAAAATTTTGAGCCAGTGTTACCCGTTAACAGAAATTGAATCAAGGACAAAACTTGGGCGGAACATCCGCACGGCAGATGCAGATTGAATGACAAAATGATTTGTTGACGGAATGATCGTCAATCATTCTGTGGAGCTTAAAGTGAAGACTTTGGAGCAAAAGAGGAAGGTGGCGCTCAGGGCTGGGACTTGGTGGACTTCTCCGAATCCGCATGAAGTCCGGAGCAGCTGGCCGGGAAAGAGCATCTCAGGACAAGGCTGGCCTCACGGCAAAGCCTCTCAGCAAGCCGCTGAATGGTGTTACCATAGTGCCTGGCACTCCTGTGCACCCCAGCTCAATCTCCCTGGATTTCCTGAGTCCTGGGAAGAGGCTGATTCAGTTAAAAGAAAAACAGAAAGTTGGCAGCCAGTTGGACACACTATACTGCTTTGGTCCCGTTCTCGTGGAAAGTGACCCAAAAGGGGAGAAAAAGGCATTCTGCCAATTGGCTCGGCTTGCAGCTGGTGGAACCGCGCCATCCTTTGCAAAACAGGGTAGCATCCTTGAATCACACCACCCAACCCCATCTCTCAGGCCTGTGACAGCTCCTTAGTGGGCGCCAGATGTAACTAACCAGTTTTGACCAGCTTTGGCAAGGATGTTTGCCAAGGAGAGGGAAACTGGAGTCTGAAATAATACTGAGCCTCAAATTATGTTCATATTGAATGGGAATCTCTTCTTGGTCCAGTGGTCTTTAAACTTTTCTTTTTAACAGTAAGACAGTTTCTGTGAATTAAATATTATGTGTAATCCAAAACTTTAAAAAGCCAGAGTTGATTGACATGGGATTGGGGGTGAGGGCCAGAAACCCAGCTGCTCTACGTCACCCCCTCTCCAATCTAGGGGTACTTCTTGGGACCACAAGGCTGAAAATCACAGGTTCCTCCAACTTCCAGAGCCGTGCAATGACTTGGTCTAGCTTTGCAGCTGCTGAGTTGGGCCGGGATCCAGAACTGCATGCCTGGGGCTCATGCCCCCATGTCACGTCCCACTGTCATTCCTCAGTCTTCTTCCTGAGAGACCCTCCGCAGGCGCGAGGCACATGATGTGCTTGCTCGCCTCATTAGGGTAAATGTTTCGCAACATATACATGTATCAGATCACCACATTGTACACCTTAAACTTACACAATCTTCTGTGTCAATTACATCTCAGTAAAACTGGTGAAAAAAATCAGAAAAGAAAAAGAAAAAGGAAAAAGAAACCCTGTATGGTGGTCCTTTTGGAAGAAAGATCCAGCCTTGCACATAGGGTGGTGGGAGGGGCCTGGGGAGGCAGGCCAAGCTGCAGACCCCCAGGGAAAGGCCACAGGGAGCCTCCACACATCTGCCCCTTGGCCCCCTGGCAGTGAGGCCGAGCCTTCGGGCTGTGTCTTCTGCAGGACGTGACGGTGCCCGGGCCAGAGGGGCCTCTCTGCAGGCGTCCCCTCCTGCTGTCCCTCAGCACGGTTGGAATCTGCTGGCCTTCCAAGGTCAATATGGACCCTCCCACAGAGCCTTTGATTTCACGTGTAAGGGAATTCCCACTGGCTGATTAAATATTTTTATACTTTATCGTTTTCCTGCAGCTAGCAGCTTTTGGCATGCAGGATATTTTTATGAACGTTATAGGTAAATATTATGGGGTCAGTCACAGAGATGAACATGTCCTCATAAGCCTATGCCTGGGAGACTTTAAACACCATTGTAAAAAAAGAAAGTGGGACTAAAGTAAGTAAAATACCAGGAATTTGAAAATGCTTGTCAAAGTATTGCATCCAAAATTCAAGGTTAACAGACTAGGCCAATTAAGGCAAATTGATTTTATGTGTTTATCTAGATACCCAAGGGATTTTCACTGATTTTACTTTAAGTTTGTGGCATTTGTTAGAAGGAAGGGAGTAAGTAGGGTTGCACTTTCACATTAATAACCATGAGTTCTGTTTTCCAGACAGAACTACACCCTTCCAGACCCTTCCACAAAGCACCACGGACATTCCTAAGATGCCAAGCCCTACCCAGGGCTTCCAGGGGCCACAGGGCACTGCCGGTCCAAATGCCCTTGGAAATATAAAAAAAGAAGGTGGGTGTGAGCATGGCGGCAGCCTCCCCAGGGCTCTCGTGAGGCCTCGGTGAGCTGCTCGGTAGCTGAGGTCAGGAGAACCCTCCTTGACACAGGGTGACCCTGAAGGGCTTTGCCCCTTCCTGGGAGACCCCAAGCCTCTGCAGTGATGTGCCTGTTTGCAGCCCCAGGCCGGAAGCCCCCGGGAACCCGTGGTGGCGTGCGGTCCGCAGAGGCGTCCACCTGCCCAGAGCATCTTTCTGCTCGCCTCTCAGCCCCCATCCTCCCGGCCAGGTCAGGTGAGCGCGGGCGGGGTGCCCTGCAGCGGCTTTGCGGGTCCGGTTTTGCCTGGCCCATCTCACTCCCCCAACTGTCTCCACCTTGGCCCCGTGCCACCTTGAGGCGAAATTTATTTAAGTCCAAGTCATTTCACAATGTTTCTATTAGCTCAAGTGCATTCCTCCAACACACCCATCAGTGTCCTTTGTTTTCAAGGTGCTTTCAACACTATTTGATGTCTTCTTCAAATTTAAGAGCTCAGCCTAAACCCAGATAATTAACGAAGTCTTAGTGCCAGGTGAACAGCAGGGAGTCAATAACTGTATGGCCAGGAGGGGAGAGAGGGACGGAGGGAGGGAGTAAGGGGAGGGCGGAGGGCGGAGGGAGGAATGGCCCTGGTGTGCAGCCCACTTCCTCCAGCGTGATTTTGAGAGGCCAGGTGAACACCCCCTTTGAAGGGTGCTAACAAGGAAGTGCAGTGGACGTGACAAGACAGAAAGGGTGTGGAGACAACAAAATGCTGAAGGGTCCGATGCAGCCTGAGCGGGACTGAGGACTGAGCTCCTCCTCCGTGGCCGTCTCACCAGCAGGAACACTGACCCCCACAGCCCGGTTCTGGCTGCTGCTGACTTGGGGTAACTACCCAGGGACACTGCCCCCTGGAAGCAGCCGTGGAAGGCTGCACGCTTTTCTTCCGGGATGGGAACCTGCGGCGCCACCTGGCCTTCCTGGGGGGAGGCCCAGAGGCATGCGGGGAGGGTCCCCTGAGGATGTGCAAGGGGGCGCCTATGAGGGGTCGCACTTCACTTCCAGGAAGGGTGCCTTTCCCGACTTCCCTGGTAAATTCTCTGTTAGGAAATAGCTAGGGAGGGAATGGGGGGAAAGACAGACAGACAGACAATGTTTTAATACTTGGAACGTCACGTCTAATTAAGGGCAAGTTTTGTTATTTACGTATGCAAAATAGATCTTTGATGATGGTAACAGTATTCACTGAGCTGAAATACTTACCAAGTGCCTCGCTCCCTCGTTCCTTACAGGAAGCCTGTGAACCAGGCTCTTTGTAATCTCCTGCTTCCAGGACGGGAAACTGAGGCAGGCAAACGTGAGGCAAAACCCTCAGGCCACGGGCTGGTAGGCAGCAGAACTGAATTCCTGAATTTGTGTTTACAGTTCATATTCTATTCTCTTTGCACTTGGGCCACATGGACACATACACAACTGGGTAAATCCTGTTAAATAAACCGCGTTCCAGGATGAAAACGAGCAACTGCTCTTTTCCCTGGGTCAAAGCTTTCGCAGCTGGGACCTGCACTGCCTACCTCCAGAGCAGTTGTCTGCCTCCACTGCTCACCCACTAAATCGTGCCTCCTGACAGGCCCATGACACCCTGTCACCAGTCCCCAGAGCCACCCCCTGGGCTACAGCACGGGCACATACACGCTCACAGAGGCCGGCCCCTCCTAGTGGGTCTGGAACCCTGACTAAAAATGCCATTCCTGCTGACCTAATACGTGCGATTCAAGTACCGTAGCCTCTGTTTCTTTCCAAAGATGCTGCAGTGCCTTCAAGCCCACTGCTTCCAAACCTGAGCCGTTTCCCTAACAGAGGAAGTTGCGAGTCATCCTCCGGCCAGGTCTGCTCTGCTCCCTGGGCGTCTGTGCAGGAGCTCCCGGAAGGAAGCCCAGGTTTTGTTCTGCAGTTTCTCCACTCTACCTTCTCACTGCTGGCCTCCATGCAAACAAGACTGCATACAGGGCCCCGGCCTTGCTTCACTCGACAGCGAACCCCAGTCCCTCCGCACATGGAGGCTGCACTCCACAACACCCATTTCATGGCTCCTAGAGAGGTGCCGCTGGAAGAGGGGCATGTTTCTTCAAATGTTGCCATTGTTATTTATTAATGGAAGTCATTGGATTGCATAGCTTGTGCCTAAATTGGAAGTTCCAGAGAAATCAAGTCGCTCATAGCAACGATATTATGTCCTAGCCCACTGTCGCCGCTTTCAAAATACGTTAAAACAATAATAATAAAGCGCGTTCAAATATGCCAGATCTGAAAGAGTGTTACTCCCTGACCGCACTATTGTGCAGTGTTTCCAGCTGATAGTCTATAATCTTATCATTTTTGGCCACACATCCACATACCATCCTGGGTATTTATGAAAATATGAGATCAAAATCGACGATCATTTTCTTCTTGCTGTGTCTAAATCTATTTTTGCTGCTTTAAAAAAATATATTTTTTTGAAAATATTTTTCCAGCGGGTTTTTTTGTTTAAAAAAGGTCTCAGTAAAGAAATTATTTCAAACAAAAAGTATCTTGGGGTTGTCAGCCACCAACCACCACATGGAACTGACAATTAGGTTTGAGGATTATTTGGACCCTTGGCTGTGTTATTATTAGGTTTTAATGTTTTTAAAGTTTGTCTGTCTAAAATTATAACTCCATTAATTTCTGGCTCCTCGTGAGCATGGGTTTACTCGCTAATTGAACTCTGTGTCACCCATATTTTATGAACTTCAATTTCCTCATTCCTGAGGTGGAAAGAGCAACAGCTAACTGAACAGAATTGTCAGGAGAATCAAGTGACATAATGCAGGTAAAACAGCATTTTTACCGGCTCACTGAAGGGTAGCTTTGAATATTATCTGAAGAATGAAGTTTAACAATTAGATTACAGTAATCTGTGCATGTCTTCTGGAAGAAGACAAGCCTGCGTGCTCTGCGGGGAAGAGCGGTGGTCCTGGTCCTGGTCCCGACAAAGAGCCGTCTCTCAGTGAACCTCGGTGGAATGAAAGTCACCCGAGTATCAACTAGCCATGCTCTCCATTGCACTGATAAACAGTTGTCTATTCAGAATTGGTTTCTTTTCTTTCAATGCATTAAAAATTCTTCACTCCAATTTTAAAGATGCTGTTTTTGTTTTGCTCTTCTGTTTAAGGAACGGAAGTTGGAATGCTCATGTGAATTTAATAAATTAGTGTTAATAAGCTTGCAGCTGTAAAGAGTCAGCAGATAAATGAGGTAATGGACTTTTCCAAGGAGAGGTAAAATTGAGACAATGTGGGAGAACAGCAGGAAT
The DNA here is from genome assembly GCA_032199065.1 of Smutsia gigantea. NCBI lineage: Eukaryota > Metazoa > Chordata > Mammalia > Pholidota > Manidae > Smutsia > Smutsia gigantea. Next base: position 143,796 of record JAVSCE010013573.1, on the reverse strand, counting down.
TTGTTATTTGCTTTGGGGCTTTTCTCAGAAACCATGAGGTATAGTCTGGAGAGCTGAAATGCAGCTAAGAAAAGATGCAACCTCACGTACGACATGTCGGGCGCTCTAGTGCAAGAGGACCAGTGTCATCAGGCGTCATCTGCTTAAAAGAGTTAGTTAAAGGCACATTGGGCTTGAACATGCACCTTTTGCTCTAGTAGATCTTTTCATCGAGGAGACCTTTTTTACTCTTTAAATATATACAAATAAATGTATGAGCAAATGCTCCAAGCTAACGTACAAACATCTGGTGCTACTGGATATTTGTCTAAAATATCTAACTATCTAAACACTTTTGGCTCAGATTCAAACATTGCACGTGTGTGTATGTTTAAAGAGAACTTTATTTTTTTGGTGTGGTTATCTTTTTTTAAAAGAGAACTTTAACTCATAGGATTGTGTCAATATTAGTCTGACGCATTTCAAACACCCAGTGTGTGCTAGGAACAGTGCAAAGGGCTAAGGGTAGGGCACAAAAAAGAGGAAATGTGCTAAGTTTCTAGAACAGATGATTGGGGCCAAATTGTATAATGTATGCTTTTGAATTTGGAATACCTTTTATCTTAAAGGATAAGGTTGGGAAATGTGTTTACTTGGAATGAAAAGCATTGTAAGTACTGGCTGCCGGGAGAGCTGGGATGGAAGCGGTTCTACCACTGAAAGCAGCTTAGTGGACGAGCGCGGCCTGGGAGGGAGGCGTGGGAGTGACACCCACACTCTGAGTATTTTCACTCTTTGTGGGCAAAGGCGGCCACTGGAGGCTCCTGGCAAAGGGGTGTGCTTAGGAAAGGCGACAGCGAGGAGGATGAATTAGAGGAGATGCCATTAATGTATGTGAGCTGCCCTCGTAGGAAGCTGTGTCCCAGACACAGGAGGCACTAGCCATCTCCCTTTGCAGTTCCAGCTGAGCGCTCCTCCAGTGTGGGGGAAGGCAGGATGATCCTGTGCACAGAACAGGTGTGATGGGACGTTAACGGGGGGGTTGCTGCTCTGCTTGGTCCACCCAGGAAGGGAGAAAAGTCTTCTTTTCACTCATATGCCTTGTAGGAGTTGAGCCATAAACCTGCGCACACAGACTACAGGACCATGGTTGTATGTTAAAAAGAGACGTTTTCTGAACCCCAAGATGAGTATCACCCTGACAAACATCACAAGTTCATTCAGGAAACTGAATTCCTATCTTTTGATCCAAAGGAGTGTCCAGAATCTATTGGTATTTGAGCACATTTCTCCAAAACCAGAAGCATTTCCCTGAAAGAAAAATGTGGCTAATAGTGCAGTGTGTCAGTCAGAGTTGCAGCAGGAAGCAGATGGTATTCTCAAACTGAGGCAGTGAGGAGTGTTCATTCAGAGTGATTTACAAAGGTGTGGAAAGATTTAGGGGCATGCATAAAGGATGTGGAAGACCTTGGGGCTGAAACAGCCGACGGTGATGGTGACTGGTAAGCTCTTTGTTACCACCAGGTCTGAAGAGAAATGTGCCAGTTCCAGATCTCAGGGTGGGTAGCTATAGAGAGAGGGTCACTGGAGAAGAGCTGTGACATTTTATGGGAAGAGACAGCCAACCTGTGTACGCTGGAGGAAGAGAGTCAAACTGCAGCTCCCTCTGCTCCCACTGGGGCTGAGAGCCTATCGATGTGGCCTGTGCAGATCAGCCTGTGGGACACCGACAGGGACAGAGAAGTGGGGAGAGTGAGTCTAGAAGGCAAAGAGAAAAAAAATCGCTCAGTGCAGTTTTTGGTGTGTGGCAAATCCACGTAAAATAATAATGACGGACCATCAGCAAAACGGTGAACTAGGAAGCTCCCACCTCCTGCTCCTCCATCAACAAAGCAAAGCCAAAAACAAACACGAAATCCTTGCCTGAATGGCACCCGTTTTGGTCTTGAGTGGTGGTAACTCAGTTCCTAGTTCCACTCTCTAAGCCAGAGGGAGAAAACGACCTTATTTGCAAATTATAATGTACGCCTTTTCTAACCTGGCTGGAGAACAGACACTCAGTCTTTTTCTCGAATAACTCAGAACAGAGGCAGAGAAAACTGCAGGCTTTGCTCATAGAAGCTGCAAGGGGGTTACACACCCACAGACACCTGTGGCAATAGATTCTCACTGGAGATATACAATAGACTGCCCAAGGCCCAGAAGAGAGAGTAGGGTGAGACTCTTGGGGACACCTCAAAAGCCACGTGCACAACCCAGGTAAGACATATGCTCAGAAAATCCTGAGAAGACTTAAAACTTTCACCTAAGGTAATCCCTAGTCTCAGAGCAAGCCCAGCGAAGCAGAAGGAGTCCCCTAGCACAGAGTCAGTCTACCAGCACTGGGACTGGTGCCTTGCTCTCTCTTTAACCCCTCTCTGTCTTTCAGTGGTTTTTATTTGTCTATGTCAGGTTCGGGCATTCAAGGAAGTCTCTGGGAAACCATCAGCCAAACAACAGCTAAAGCAGCAGAGGCATCAGTGAGTATACATGGCAAGGAAGAGACTTTGCAAAAATATCTTGGAAAAGTCTCAGAACACATAGAGTATTACAGCCCTCAACAAATAAACAAACCCTGGGGAAAGGGGAAAATCTGATCTCCAGAATTGTGACATTAGAATAATCAAATGCCCAATTTTCAACAAACATCTACAAGGGATACAAAAACAAACATGGAAATAATGGCTCATTGAAGTCACAAAATAAATAGACAAAAACTGTTTCCAGTGAAGCTCCCTATGGACTTACTAGACAAAGACTAAAACAACTCTCTTAAATATGCTCAAAGTACTAAAGGGACACAGGGACTCATCATGTAAGGGGACATTTAATAAGATTCCACTCCAGTTTCTGAGCAGAGCCCTGAGAGGCTAGAAGGCAGTGGGATGATATATTTAAAGTACTGAAGGAAAAAAATAAATAAAACAAAGCTGAGAATTCTCTATCCAGAAAACTGTTCTTCAAAAGTGAGGGAGTCGTCAACATAATCCCAGACAAACAAAGCTGAGAGAGTTCATTAGTACTAAATTTTCTCTACAATAAATGCTAAAGAAAGTCCTTCTCAGATGTGTGTTTTTTCCAACACCACTAAGCAATCAACTCAGTTCTGACACTATCCGACACAACAGAGAGAGTGTCAGATACTGCAGTTCTGACAGGGCTCAGTCCTCACTACCTTCCACTGCCCCACTTCAGATGCCGATCGCAAGTCTAGATGTCCACCTATGCTTCTGACTGACCACAGATCAGATGTCCCCACAGCTCCTCCTTGGGTTTGGTTGATTTGCTCTAGTGGTCCACAGAACTCAGAGAAACATTTTACTTACTAGATTCTTGGTTTATTTATAAAAGGATGTAACTCAGGAATAGCCATATGGGTAAGATGCCTAAGGTAAAGTATGGGAAGGGCACAGAGCTTCCGCCCTCTCTAAAAATGACACTTTCCCAACACACCCTTGTGTTCACCAACCCAGAAGCTCTGTGAACCCATCCTCCTGGTTTTTTATGGAAGCTTCATTACATAGACATGATTGATGAAATCATTGGCCTTTGGTGATTGAGCTCCATCTCCAACCCTCTCCCCATCCTGGGGTAGGACTGGAAATTCACCCCTTAAATTACATGGTTGGTCTCACTGAGAACCAACCCCATCCTTAGGATATCTAAGGACTTTGCAAAAGTCATCTCATTAATATAACAAAGACAAATTTATTGCTTTCCTCACTTAGGAAATTCCAATGCTTTCAGGAGCTCTGTAACAGGAACAGAGGCAAGTATCAAATACGTATTTCTTATTATCAATCCCAATATCACACCTTCAAGTTAAAATAAACAGACAGTAACCTGAAGCCAGGTGAAGACATAATGATTTCTGGTAAAGGTAATACATGGGCAAATATAAAGGCCAGTATTATTATATTGTATTGTATTATTGTAATTTTGAATTTAACTCTACTTTTAATTTAACTCCACTCCAGGATTTACAAGACAAATGCATAAAAAGTAATTATAAATCTATGAAAATGGGTATATAATGTATAAAATGTAATTTGTGTTATCAATAACATAAAGGAGTAGAGCTATATAGGAGTAGTTTTTTTTATACAATTGGAGTTAATTTGGTATCAATTCAAATTAGACTGTTATAGATTTAGGAGGTTATATGTAATCACTATGGTAACAACAAAGAAAATATCTATAGAATATGCATAAAAGGAAATGAAAAGGGAATCAAAATGTATTGCTACAAAAACAGCTAGACACAAAAGAAGGCAGTAATGGAGGAAACAAGGGACAAAAAGGATATAAGACATACAGAAAACAGATAACAAAATGGCAAAAGTCAGTCCTTCCTTATCAGTAATTACTTCAAATGTAAATGGACCAAACCCTATCAAAAGATTGGTGACAGAATAGATTTAGAAAATTGAACTATATGCTGTTAACACGAGGTTTACTAAAAATACAGAATTAGGTTGGAAGTAAAAGGATGAAGAAGATACGCCATGCAAATAGTGACCCAAAGAGAGCTGAGATGGCTTTACAAATAGTAGACAAAATAGGCTGGAAGTCAAAAATTATAACAAAAAACAAAGAAGGATATTATATGTAGATAAAATGGTCAATTCACTAAGAAGATAAAGCAATTATAAACATATATGCATAAAACATCAGAGCTCCAAAATATATTGGGCAAACAGGCAGAACTGAAGGGAGAAACAGACAGTATTAAGATAGTAATAGGAGACTTCAATAACCCAATTTTCAATAATGAATAGAACAACCAGACAGAAGGTCAATTAAGAAACAGTGGACTTCACAACACTAGAGACTTGGAGCTATTGACATGTACAGAACAGTCCACCCAAGGGCAGCAGAATACACATTTTTCTCAACTGAACATGGAACATTCTCCAGGACAGATCCTATATTAGACCACAATACAAAGCTTAATAAATTACAAAAGACTGAAATCATATGGAGATTCTTTTCCAACCACAATTACTACTTCTCTTTATTTGGGACGTGCTCTGTGCCAAGCGCTACATTAGGCACTTAGCATGGAACGTTTTGAAACCTCAAGATGACCCCCTAAAACACTATATTATTGCATCCTTCTTACAAAGAAGAAAATGAGGCTCAGACTTCAAAAACAAGTAATTTGTCAAAACCATATAAATAGGAAGGGGAGTCCATATGTGCCTCAGATCTTCAGGCAAAGCCTAGGGCTTTGCTACTGTGTACTGGGCTTTTGCTTCTGTTCTAAGTAGAATTGAAATGAAGGTAACTAGAGCTGACCTGCAAAAGTCACTATGCAGCTGATGGATCTCCAAAAATGGCCTCTGCTGTCTTTACTGCCAACCCATCCTTGCTGGTAGCAGGTGCATTTGCCCTGTTTGGTTGCAGTGGGCTCCGCCCCTCCCTGGGGTTTGCTCCCCCACCTCTTCCAGTGTGGACTCTGGACGCTGGAGGTGGTCTCTTCATATTTCAGAGTCTATCCTGGGAAAGAATGGTTCCTACGCAACCGACAGCCCAAGAATGGAGCAGCGTGGGGTCATGGCAGCTCGGAATAGAAAGGAAGTCAGAAAGTTGAGAAAGCAGCCGTCAGTCTGGTTTTGACTCAGTCATCCTGCATCTCTCTTGGAAAAGAAAAATTGCTTTCTGAAAGGTTGTTGCCAGCTCACTGAACTTGCGTAATAAATAAAAGTCAGAATTGGAGTTTCCAATTTTTTAATGAGTTTTAGTAGGTATATTGTTTAGCTTCCTGACAAACTGATGAAATGCAGACCGGCTAAGTTGTAAAAATGCCTGTGATATTTGTTTACTTGGACTGTTACAAGAAAAGAGATCTCCTAAGATTATATCCTTTTTTGTAGTGAAACTCAAAGATATGCTTCTGCCGACTTCTGAATTTGTACGTTTTAAACTTTCAACATCACTTTCCTCCCTGTTGCCTTGCTTCAGCCCCACCACAGCTGGGAAAGGGGCGTGCGTGGAGGGCAGGTTCTTCCCCTTTGGAGGTAACCGTGCCTGCTGGGAGCATGGGAATGCGGATGAGGGCCCAGCTGCACTGACACGGCCCGAGGTAAGGGGCATCCACCTGGCCTCAAAGCCTGAGTTTTCCTCCGACTTAGAGATTTGGGGTTTCTGCAGAATTGTTCCTGGCAGGTAAGCTGCTCCTTGCTGGAAATGTCCTCAGAAACTCCACATTTTGTGTAGGTTCCATTTATTGCCCTCTGCTCTCTGATAATTTTACAGTGTCCCCCCTCTGTCCCTGGCCACATGCACAGAGAGGGTCAGAGGACAGGAGGGGCACTTCAGGCTACTCAGGCCATGAAGACGCCGACATGTTGCCTGCGCTATGAATGCAGGCCGCATCAGAAAGCAGGCTGCACGCTCTCCCAGCTTCCGATACCAGCCCAACTTGCCTTACACAGACCCGGCCTATTAAAGAAAAGGCCCGCCTCTGCACCTCCCTTAGGGGAATGGAAGTTTCAAAAAGAAAGAAAAAGAGGACGGGAAAACTTTCATTTACAGGTAACGCCAGGTCACGGGGCTTATTCTCTTCTCCAGGGTGCGGGCTTTGCCACGGGAAACGGAGCTGCGCTGAGCAAGAGGGTCCCTGTGACGGAGACCGCCGCCTCCCAGCCCAAAGGACAGCTGGTGAGTCCTATGCCCGTGGGTGGGGTGGCTTATGGGTTCCTGTCTCTGGGGGGAGAGGCTACAAGTCGGTCACAGGCAAAGGCCTTGGTGGCCTCTTTGCTGGCCTGCCTCTCCAGGTGGAGGTAGTTGGGGCTTTTAGGATAACCAAGGAGGGTACACCTGGGCGCCAGGTAGCCCAGCTGGAGCACGGAGGCGGAGGAGGTGACCCACTGAGACGACTTAGACCCAGTGGCTCTGCCTCCTTCCTGCCAGAGTACTTACTAAACTTTTCAGCAAAAGACTGGTAAATCCCCAAAGATCCGTCTGCCTTCCGGAGTTTGTCAGAATCAGTCCCCCCCTTTGAGTTGTAGGGGACACAGTCTTGCCTGCAGAGCACCCCTCAGCCACGCGATGCCTGTCTGCGCTTCTCAGTTCTGAACCGGAGTTACCCCTGCTGTCAGCAGTAGCTGGTTCAAGTTCAAATCTGGAAATATCTTCCCTTTATTCTCCGTTTTCCCTTCCTCAACGGCCTGCACACTCCCCCGTGGCAGGAAGCCTTTGTAGAGCCAGAAGTAAAACGTTGCCTCGGGATGGCCTGCGCCCCAGGGCGCAGGCTGCGCTCAGCAGAGCGGAGGCGAAATGCACCCTTTGCACCTAATCACCGTGTCTGACAGAGCAGAGGCGCCCCTTCCCATACTGGCGATACACAGACTCGGGGTGATGAGGACATGGGTGGTCAACGAAGCGATGGAGAGCATGGTAGACACTGGCCCCCAAGTACAAATGATTATCACCGACTTCAAAAGGCGTTTTCATTGTAAACGAGGCTCTTCGTTCTTGGTCAGTCCCTCCGTCCTTCTGTCCCTTAGTGTTTAAGCCTGAGCAGCTGCCCCGGCTCACACCTTCTGAGCAGACTGCTCCATGGGACACGTGCCCTGTGGCGAGCAACCCCAGGGGTCTGACTGCCGGGCTGGGGGGGCACTGGTGCGGGTCTCCCAGAGGTGGGAGAGTTGTGGGCCCACATGCTTCTGCGAAGGACACTCCCTCCTCTTTACGATAAGAAATCCACTTTCACATCACATCATTTAGATTTTCAGGCAACTCTCTAAGCAGTCATTTCTGCAAGTTTAGGATACTCTTAGGAAAATGTGCTCATTTTCAATAGTCAAATGAAAGCAAGAGCCACTCAATTGCAGTAAAAACCTAAGTGTGTAACCTGACTTCTTCCCTTCCATAGTACCAACATTCTCCTCTGTCCTCCCTTTAGATGGCTTCTACAAACTCTGATCTAAGGGCAAGTGGTTTGTGTTTTTGGACGAGAGTGTTTGCAGTAACCGCACAGAGCCCTGGGATGGAATGTCTCAGCAGCTAAAGGCTGACAAACGCGCTGGTGCACCTGCCGATGCCTTTGAGGAAGGGCCACATGACGCAGTGCAGGCCTGGGGCGAATCTGTGTGGACCCTTCAGCCTCTCCCCAAACCTCCAGTCGCAGCAGATGCTGCCCAGGCTGCCTGGAGGCCCGCGGGCAGAGCTCAGCTCTGTCGGAGGAAACACAGCTCCCATCCAGAAGGCACTCTAAGGGTAGCAGAGGCCAGCTTCCCTAGTTTACAGCCCGAGGCCTATGTAGCTTAACATTGGTTATGGACAAGAATACTGTCACGTGCTCTGCACATGGGGAATCATTTTCAGACACATTACAGCATCTGTTTCTCCCCAACACTGGAAGAGTAGATACTGGTCCCATTTTGCAGTTGAGGAACAGAGGCTCAGAAAGGTTCAGTGGCTAGTTCTCAAGCACAGAAGTCCAAGCCGTGGGGCGGGGACTGGAGCCTCAGTTTTATGAATGCTCCTGTCCCTTGGCTTGGCGAGGCCACCCGACCTGCAGCTAGAGCGCCTCTCCTCCAGGGGATACTTCCCATGCGCTGTCTGGCCGGGCGGCATGGGGCATCGCTCTGCCATCTGTGTCCTGCTGCGTCCATGCCATGACTAAAGTGGTACAGACAACTTGGCATTAGTTCTATTTTTTGGTCATTTCAAATTTTGTTAGTGAAGTGATACAACGACTTGCATCTTTTTCTTAGTCCTTGTTTTCCTGCACATCTCAGCTCATCTCAGGAAGTTGCTATCAATGTACCTGTCAATCATAAGATCTCCTGGGAGGTACCTGGGGGAGGCCTAATACAACTCAGTCATTTTCAGAGATGAGAAAATTAAAACCGGAACTTGGAGTAAATGGTCCAAGGCCACACAGCCAGCTAGAGGCAGAGCCAGGGCTGCAAACCAGTTCAGTTCCTCTCCTAGAAAATGAATAGTTGTTAGCCGAGTGTAGTTCGATTGACTCATATTAATATTTCTTTTTCCAAAACAGTTTTTATAAGGGATACGATAAAAAGGGACACTTTCAGGTTGAGATACACATATTCCTGATACAGACATACAAGAAGATTACAAATCTAAGCATATGACTCTGAAAGAAGATGAGAAAAACTGGGAACATTTCTGTTCTCATATTTGTCCTTCCTAATCAAAACCATGTGAAAAGCTAGGACAGAACCCAGAGGCCAGTGGGATCGCCAAAGATGAGGAGAGGATGCGAGCAGACCTCATATTTCCAGCATTTGAGCGCACAGTCCACTTCCAGGTCTTCATCAGATAAGACTGTTTTGCACAAATCGGGCCAGTTTCCGCTGCACAGGAAAGCCGGTAGCTGTGGCTCTGCGCCCACCACTTCCCGTGGGAGGCGGCGAAATCGGCTCAGCCCTTCCATGCCTGTGACCAAATGCTTCCAAGTCTGGGGAAGGACCCCTGCCGGGCGGTGGGAGCATCTGCAGCCAGCCCCCCACGGTCAGCAGGAAAACGGTGTCCATTCTCAGGTGCCTTTCTCTTCCTGTGCATGTGTGTGTGTAAAGCAGCTGGACTTGTTTGGCCCACTGTACACAGTCACTATCTGTGCAAGCTAATTCTTCACAGCTGTAATTCCATGACAGCGCAAGCAATTTTAGGTACAGGAAAGGAGCTCACCCACATTCCACCTCTCCACTACCACCATCCCTTCTCGGCCAGGCCCCAGAACCTGGCATTCGGGGCGCAGGGAGAGCAGAGGTTCACCAGCAGGCTGCCTGCTGGGGGCCACTCTTTGGGTTTTCATTCTTAGACCAGCTTCTCCTGAGGCCAAATGGAAAGAGAACTGACACGGCCTCATTGAATTCGTCCTGAAACAGGATTCAGCGCCTCTCCTCTTGCAGCCCCTTCCTTCAGCCTGCTCTCCATTCTTGCTCCTGCCCTCCCTGCCTGATCAGCCGGTGCTATTAATAATGAGATCCCACAGCTGGTTTCCGGGTAGTGTGTGCCACGACCACCAAGCAACCGTTAGAAGCCCTGTCACCCAGCCTTCCTCCTGTCCCAGCAGGCCCGAGGTACGGATGGGGAAGAGGGCGCAGCCAGCTCAGCAGACTCAAGCCCTCTGCGCCCAGAGCACCACCATTTGGTGGGGCTCTTCCTTGGGGGTTTTCTCTGGGGGCTCCTGCCCTCAGCCCAGCTTGAATCTACCCGTGGGAAAAATACTGCTCCAGTCCTCTGGGCTGCCCACAAGCCCTCAGAGTGTCCTGGCCGCCCTGCAGTAAGGGAGCCCACCCCAGAGCTGATTCTGGGTGGGCAATGGCTATACGCAGCAAGGTGGTAACTTCTTATTCAGGGGTGGGGCCCCATGAGACAAAATGACATGCCCACCCGCACAGAGCTAGTGGGAGACGCAGGCCTGGGCTCCAACAAAGTGTTCTTCCCGGTGCCCCAACCCTGGCACAGCTGAGCCACAGGGGGCACTGGCAGGGGGTCGGCTGGGGGGACTTTCTGCTCAGAAGACTGGTCCTTTGGTTTTTTATTTTATTTCTCCCAAGTAGAAGGAATTATTTATTTTCATTAGGAAAACTGAAGGAGTGGAGAGCCCCAGACCCTGGGTGTGTATTGTATGGTCTGTAGAGAACTCCAGGCAGGGCGGAGTGCAGGAAAAGAGAATGACTAATAGGCCAAAAATTCAAGAGACAAAAGGAACTTAAACATCTTCATGAATATCAGGTTCTTAGTCTGAAGGTTTTCTTGCTTAGTGTTTTCAGCATTTTGAAACCCATGTGCTCACACAGTGTTTTTCAGTGAAGCCTCGTAACTCAAGGTTTTGTGTAATTTCACTTATATTTGGGATCGTGAATATATGCCCCCTTATAGATGCTCTTGTACTTGGTACTTCCCCCCCAACGTCCATTGAGAACGCCTTGCACAACCGCACAGATGAAGAAAATGCCATGGGGGGCGCTGCCTATGCCCCACAGTCTCTAGCTGCCTGCCCGGGACGCATGCTTCCTATCTTCTAGTCAAGAGTTCTGTCCTCTGCAGCATTCTGGATCCCTAGAGTTCAGGGGCGTCAAGCATGGGAGATGTATTTAGAGTTTTCAATTCTTCAGATTCTTTAAAGTGCTCAAAATATTTCCTTGGGGAGAGTTATTCCAGGCATCTTCTGGGAAAGAAGCTCCCGGCATATCTGCCATCCAAGGCTTGTTTAGTCAGTGGCAGAAACATCGATGATAGAGGCAGAGACTAGACAGAGCCCCAGCCAAGGCCCCGTCAGCCTCTGAAGAGGAGGGACGCAAGCGGGGACAAAGTTAGGGAAAGGAAGGCACCAGCGGCCGTTTGAATTGGGCATCGTGAAAGCTGACGGCGCATAGCCCGCAGCAGCATGCAGACCTGGCGCTGAGGTTTACAGTGTGAAGAATAAAACTCATCAGCCGAGTGAAATGAGATTATTAAATGCTTACGAGGGCCCCAGGAACCCTCAGAAATTTAAGCAACACTCTATAATTAATACATATGGGATTTTTTTAATCAAGGGAAAGTACAGCTGTGCTGCGGCTTGCAGAGGAAGAGAGGATGGCGTCTCAGAGCTGTGAGATGACCTCTGAGAATATGGCAGAAGTCCCCAGAGGTCGCACGCACAGGAATTCCAAGGGACAGGGAAGGACAGGCGTCCCTGGGAGGGATGTGTGTGTGGGCAGGGGGGCACAGGGACTTCCAGGGCTTTTTCAAAAGGGTTGGAGAAAAAGAAATAGGAGGCCCATTAGTAAGTCAGAAGAAAGCCGGATTTAATGATGAATATGACATTATTGAGATAATGAACTGCATCATTAAATTCATCTTTTTCAAAGAAGAAAGAAAATATATCCCCAAGAATCTTTTTTTTTTGAAGGGGGTGTAGAAATCTGGTAAACATCAAAGTTTAAAATAAAATGAGTTCAAAAGCAAGCAAAAATGATCTGCAGCATGAACAGTCAGGAGAAGATAACCTCGGAGAGGAGGGATAGGGCCTTCTGGGATGTGGAGAGGCTCTCTGTCTATACCTGCCCTGGGTGGGCTTCCAGGGTCGGGCAGGTTTCCTTATGAAAATTCAATGCCCTGGGCTATACGGGAATAAAAAGTAAAAATAAAAATGAAATAAAATTAGAGTTTTCAGAAAGGTAGGTATTAAAATTATGGTGATGTATAAGCCAGAATCAAAGGTGGGGCAGTAAGGCAATGGAACTATAAAGAAGCACACAGATATTTTTAAAAGTCATTAGAAAGCCAAAAATGAAGGAGATAGCAATCAGGACACACCACATTTTACTTTTGTAATCAGTATATTCCTGTACAGTATATTTTGATTGACTCATCCACGAAGGGCACTTTTAAAACTGTGCCCTGTAAGTGGGTCCAATGGCACATGCTCACTTCTGTGAAATACCTCTGTCCTGAATAGGACATTCAGGTGACTTGTCAGAAACAGCTGTAAACTTGTAAGGTTTTGGTCCTAGGGCGCAGAGCCGGACTCACGGAAGAGATGCTCTGCTGCACCCTCCTTTCAAATTACTTGTTTCTAAGAGCTATAGAGAGTGACTCCTTAACATTGCTCTAAATTCTGTGATGGATAGTTCTTATTATTAAGAATCTTATATCCTATTCAAAATTAAATCATTCCTCTCACTTTCCTTTTTTAAAAGCAAATCCAAGTTTCCATATATTCAACTTGTTTAAATTGAAACATGTCCAGATTCACAGAAAGGAATGAAATCATATAGCCATATGGGACTTTTAAGAAAAGACTAGTCAATCAACCAAAAATAATTTGATTGCTAATTATGTGGCCAATCCAATATTAGTTAGCATTGAGGATATTATAGAACTCAAAGGTTTTGTTTCTGTTAACTAATAATCTTAGTTGAGGATAGAAGACTAAAAAACATGAATAGCACAAAAATGCTATATTGCTCAATGCTGTCTCTATTAAGTATAAATGTAATAGTATGAAATAGTGATGTAATAGTAATGTAATAGCATGTAATAGTATGTAATATGAATGTAATAGAATGAACTCATTGTATCTTAAGGAGATAAAAAATATTGAAAATTTTTGAAATAAGAACTATTATATTGACTGAAGTTTATATAGATTATAAACTGAAGGCTCCCTGTTTATTTCATGAATTACCTGATGAAGACCAAAATTAGATGTCATCCTATGAGATGGCTTCATTAAAATTCTCAGAAATTCTTTATAATAATGAAATTCACAGTTGGCACGAATACACAGTGTTTTGTGAAAACCCTAGAAAGTTTAAATGGGGGGGGGGAAATAAGGGAATCTTTCAAGTTGAATGTCAGTAACACTGGGAATCAATACCAACATGGTGGGCAGGGGGCAGCTGGTCGGGACCAAGTGCTAAAGCAGTGATGGAGTAAGAGCATAAACTGGACTCCATCAGGGTTGGGGACATGACTTAGCAGGAAATGGCGAAACAAACAACCAGATCCTGTGTGTCTGTCTCCCCAGAACAGGAGCCCCCATACTGAGAGGGGTGAGACATCACAGTCTAGTGGGACGAGCCGCAGGTCATTTGTGTCTGCATCTCAGCCTCGTTTCCAACCACGGCTGAGAGAGAACTGGACTTTTTCCCTCAGTGGAGGTGACTTCTGACTGAGTGTGGCAGGCTGGACAAGAGCCCCAGAAAATATGTACGTCTTCGTCCTTGTCACCCATGGACGTCCGCTTACATAGCAACAGGGGCTTCGCAGATGTGGTTAATGTCAGGTGTTCGGTGCAGCGAGGGAGATCCAGGGGCCCGAAAAGGACTTAGGAGAGCTGAGGACGAAGGAAGCAGCCAGGTGGGCGACGTGAGGAATGGGCCACAGACTGAGCGCAGCAGGTCCCAGAAGCTGGAAAAGCCCAGGAAACAGGTTTGCCCCAGACCCCCTCCCCAGAAGGGACCAGCCCAAAGGGCACCTGGATTTTCACCCAGTGAAACCGATCTCCTGGACCAAAGGGGGTGCACTGGTGTTCTTTCAAGCCGCTGAACCTGTGGTAATTTTTTAGAGCAGCATTCAGAAACTAATGCATTGAGAAGATGGGCAGTCTCATTGGCGGGTTTCTCTACGATGTTTCCCGGGCAGGCCGCTCGGTCTGTGTTGTTTTTGCCGAGTGACAGGAAACTCACAGCTACTCGAGTCTTCTTTCAGAGTATTTCTGTTGCCATTTTCTTGTGATTTTCCTGTTGTAGTCATGGCCTTAGAATCTCTAAGCTTAGATTTTAAACCCGAGATGGAGTCCTTGGCGTTATCAGCACTTCGGATTGTTAGAGGAACCCACCCAGTGGGCAGGTTTCCTAAAATTCCTGTCTGTGCAGACCCACAGCCCACCCCCAGCATGCTGGGAGTTTGGTACCCCAGCCCCAGGAAGAAGAAACGGGGCACATGGCTTACGATTGTTACACTTGGAGAATTGTAGATTCAAACACCAACTCTAAAGTGTAACTCTCAGGGTCCTTCTGTGGGATTCCTCGACTCAAGTGTCTTTCCAATATGTGATTTGTTCCCCATCGTCACAGGAGGACCAAAAACATAAAGAAGACACTTTTCAAGAAAGAGTTTATCCGTTAGCACATTCCCCCTGTCTGGCCCCTGGGACCCTGGAGGACAGAAACTGTGAGTCATTACCCTCCGGTTTCGTGTAGTCGAGTGCCTAGTGAGGAGCAGGTGATGGGACATATTTTCCAAGGACATAGGAAAGGAAAGGAGGAAGGCAGACACACAAGTTCTCCTTTCATATTTTTCTTGTAGCTGAGTGAACTGGGGAGCTAGAGTAAATTTCATCAGTCAGTAGATACTTAATATTAAAATCTATTTATAAAAAGGATTGTTTTTATGTTTCCATCAGTATCAACTTACTAAGTCAACTTTTACTGAGCCTAGATTGGAGGACAAAAATTAAGTACCATGGTTTGGATATGAAAGTCCTGATAGAAAATGCTAGGGTTGGTGAATGAAGTCTCAGATGAAATTTCAAATGAATATTTGGGGTATTTTAACCCTACAAATAGCTCCATGTTTTTTTTGCGACTTTTGTTGCAAAACTGAGATGACTATAGGCAGGACCTTAAGGGAGTCTTTGATACGTTGTACAACTATGAAAATATTGACGTAAGAGAGACAATGTCTTTCTAGACACTTTTTAAGTAAAATGATGATAAGAAGCTAATAGATTGAAAGAAACAAGGTTAGTGCTTCAATAGGAAGGGCTCAATATATCTTTATTGTTTGATTAGCTCTTTAGTAGGTGTGGCACCAAGAAGAGAAACAATTTAATGTGGAAAAGGAAGTACTGAGTTAACTGGCTAGACTAATGTAGAAATAAGCTCTTACCAAATGCCATGGCCTTTATTCAACTGTTCTGGGATATCATTTCTGTAGTGGTTCCAGAATTCGTCATAACCAGACAAGGATGACACCCCATATTGACAAGGTGGTTTACGTGATTTGTACCTGCGTTGTACATGTAGGCATTGAGCTAGTCTTGTGCTGGACAATTTGGAGGGACTGTGCATTTCCCAGAAGGGAAAGAGAAGCCGTGGGAAGTCTGGAGGCCTGGATTCCAGTCCAACTATGAACCCGTGAAAGTTATTTACTGTCCCTGGACTTGTTTCCTCTTTTGGAACAGGATAGGGTTGATTCGGATGACCTCCAAAGTCCCTTCCTATTCTGAAATTCTGTAACTTTGCCCTTAGCCTAAAGAACAATGTTGTGCCTAAAAAAGGATTTTGTCCTTTATCAGATTCTTCTGCCCTGAATATTTCAGGTCCTAACTTGTACATAGTAAGGAGCAAATGGCACCTCCTTTTGATCTTGTGGTTAAAAATATTTAGTTCTTTGGTGTTTGAAACATTCTCTTCGACTAGATAGTATAACCTTGACATAGATGGGTTTGTACTTCATTATTATAAACACATAATATTGGCAAGACCCCATGAAATGATTGACTTACAGTGACCTTGTGGCTGGCAGCAAGCAGCTCCAGTTCCTCATCTTCACTCCGTGCCAGAGAAGGGAATCTTCGTCTCCTTCAGCTGGATGGTCAGCCTCTGTTTGTTGGGTAGTTGGGTAGTAGGGAGGGAGAGCTTTAAGATGCTCAGGGTTACAGGCTGGAATGTGAATTCCAGCAGCCTATTTTTGGGAGCTGTTTTTAAGTTCTTAATACATGATTAATGTGACCATTTTCTCCTGATCGCTGCCTTAGATTTAATTAACAACTGGTGTGATTATTCTTGCTGGTGGTGATGCCAGACTGTTAAGATTTTGAATCATGAATGAAGCCTGTAGGTTAAAAGCCAACACAACTGCTTTTGATGGGCCAAGATTGTGAATGTCTGCGGGCCGTGAGTCTTGAAAAATCTGTTTGCAAGACCCACAAGGTATTGATTATACAATAAGTGTCAGTGGTCCTGTGGTTCAAACCTCACACACACACTTAATAGCGTTTCTACAATGCCGGGTGAGCTTTGGGAAGATGAGTTCTTGGCCCAGCTTATTCTCCTTGTTTATGTGTTTCCTTTTCCAAACCAGCTGTCCCGCTGAGGAAGAAAGTCCACTGCAGTCTGCTGGCTGCACCTCCGATCTGTGCTCCAAGTAGATAGTTTGTTCTCCCAAGCTAGACTCCCGTTAAAAGGGATAGGATCTTGATTTAGCAAAACTGATCCTAATGTGTTCAGGAATATCTGGGAATCACATGGCAAAATAGGACCATTTAATCAATTTTCAGGTGACAGAGATAAACTGGGACTGGTCATCTTGCTCACTCCCTCTCATTTGATTATTTTATCATTAAAAACAATACAGCAACTCAAGTTTAATTCCCTTAGTATTTACCCAAACTAACTCAAAGAAGGAATTTCCAATAAATCAGCTGTAGGACCTCAAAAGAGACACGTGGTGAAAATAAATAAATGTGGAGAGCTCAGTGACGGGCCTGATATATTTTAGATGCTCAGTAAATGGAATTATTATTAATGAACACCTTTGACTTTGTCATTTGTTTTTTGTAAATTTATTTCAGAGCAATCACATGCCAGCCTTGTTTCCTCTCCTATTCTTGCTGGAATTTGATGGAATTGGATACCTAAATTTAATATCCATTATCGCAAAATTCCACTATGATTAGTTAATTAACACATCCCGTACAGTTAATTTTAATAGGATTTTGACTGAACCTCTGAAAATTGTACTATTATACTTCCAAATTAAAAACCAGTTTTGAGAAGGGGTTCAAACTGGAGTCATTTACATGTACAGTCAAAAGGTATATACTTTTACTCCAAAAGATACTGGTTTGTGGAAATAACATTATTTATTTTAGAAAATAAATGTTTACTAATAAAAATCAATTTGCGTCAGAAAATTACTCAGGAGTTGATCATTTGAGCTTTGAGTGAATTTAATCCAGGCTCTAAACTTGTTTTGATAGTTTAGGAAACTCAGTTAAATCATCTACCTTAATTTCTTCATCTATAAAATGAGAATTATGATATAATGCAAGATTCATTTTTACAATATTATGGTAAATGTATACATTCCTGGGAGAATAACCCCCAAATACAGCATAATCTTTCTTAACGTAATGGGATCAAGTCACCTTTGGCCGGGAGCAGGAAGGTGGGAGAGGTGGATCACAGAGGCGTGTGCATTTCTGTGAGTTTGACTCTATTGCTCCAGACGGGGTGATAACACTAGTCTTGAGTAGCTAAAGTTGAGTGGGCATAAAGAGAAAGGTTCATGGTTATGGGAGAAAAATAATCTGAATCTCCACTCTATCTTCCCAGATGATAAGAACTTGTTTCTATTCAAATTTGAAAGAGTACGTATTTTAAAAATCAAAAACACTTCCTGGTTGATTACAGAGCTGTGACAAGAAAGATGTCAAATCACATGGTGTCTGGGACATAGAAGAGCCTCAGTCAATATTTGTTCAAATAACCTGAATATAAAGATATTTTGGAAATAAAAAATACCATGAAATATTAGATACCGAAAATATAAGGGCCAAGTATTACTCAGGAAAAATGAAAGATTAAAGCTTAAATGATTAGATTCCTAATAAATATTTCATCTATAGGGATTTTCTGAGAAATATTTAATTAATGAATATAAAGATTCTGGCTTTTAAAATGATCTTCTGAATGCATTTTTCTACCTTTCGACTTGTTTTATGACTTTCCGCGTTTCAGCTGTCGATCAGCGACTATTTATGGGGTGATAAACAGGCACCGTGGGGAAGCAGAAGGGGACAGAACAGCATGAAAATCATATCCTCATGGAATTTATGTTAAAACAGGGGGAACAAATACGTAAATTCTATAGCATATGAAATGCAAATAAGTTATGGGGAGAAAAGCGAAACAGGGAAAGGGCTGGGGGAGGCTGGGAGGACTGTTTTCATTACAAACAGTGGTCAGGAAGGCCTTGCTAAGAGGTCTGAGCAAACGGGGTGAGAGGGGGTAGTGAGGCTGGGGGGAGCTGGGGGCCAGCATCCTAGGCGGAAGGAACAGCTACACCTGAGGGGACACCGTGCCCGAGGCCCCTGAGGGCAGCACAGAGGTCACTGTGGCCGGAGGGCAAGCACGGCAGTGGAGGAACGCAGATAGGAGGGGCTGCAGGGGGTCAGATCACAGCGAGCTGTTAGGTCGGCGTAAGAATTCAGGCTTCTGCCCTGAGATGTGTGACCAGTCGAGCTTTTTTCATTTAATTGAAGTGAAACAGGTGTAACATAACATTTACCGTTGGAACCATTTTAAGCATTCTGTTCACTGGCATGAAGTACACTCAGCTGCTGTCCCGGCATCTCATCCCTTCCTCTCTTCATGTCTTCGAGGTTCACCTGTGCAGTAGTGTGTGTCCGAACCTCTCTCCTCTTTATGGCTGAGTAGGCTACCCTTGCATGCACACGCCGCATCCTCTCTCTCCATTCACCCAGGTAGGCTTGCTTCCACCTTCTGGCTGCTCGAATCCTACCTGTAGGAACCTGAGGGCCCAGGTAGGTTCAAGCCCCTGCTTTCAAGTCTTTCGGTTCCATACGCAGAAACGGAGTCATTCGAAGCTTTTGAGCAGAGGGATGACTTAGGTTTTCTGTAGCTGGTATGAGGAGAAGCAGCTGTAAAGAGACCAGGGTGAAGAGGGGTGGTCTGCTAAGGAGGTATTTATTATTGGATCTCGAGTATCTTTTGGAGGAAAAGCCCACAAGATTTGTTGGTAGATAGGCTGCTGGGAGGTAGAAAAAGAGATGAGTCAAAGAGGAGTCCAAGATTTTTTTTCTAAATGTTCTTTACATGCCATTTTGAAACGAAGGATTGATGAATTAACGTTTGTAAGTGGACATATTTCTGCACATTACAGTGGCATAGTCCATTTGCACGGAAGATTCTGGTAGAGGATTTGAGGCCGTCTTCACAGTGATGTGGCTCCCCAGAGGCATGCATATTATACGGTAGGGAGGACGTGGAGGTTTTATGGGACCTCATGGGAAGCAAGACGCCAGGGGCGTGTCCAAATAAGACAAGGCTCAGCGATGATAGCCCAGCACGGTCTGGAGGCCTGGGACTCTGCCACGAGTCTGGTTCATTTCTGAGCAAGTGTATTAGAGCTAATATCTAAATGTTTACTTTCAATAGCAGGTCCCATGTTTAAAACTAACAAGGTCACATAGGTTTTAGGATGAGAATGCTAAAGGATATGAATCCAGTGGAGGTTAACCAGTGAGGCTGTTGTTTCCCAATATCACTGTGCACACAAATGCTCTGCCAGTATTACGTGTGAAGAGAATTACAGCCAGAAGTTCAGAAAAAGCGGGAAAAAAAAGCTTCCAATAATGAGCGCCTACTGTGTGCCAGGCATCGCACTCAGTGCTTCGCACCTCTTAACTTTACCATCTCAGGAGCTCCAGGAGTCCCTACGATTACTTCCCGGTCAGGGAGACAGAGCCTCTAAGTTAAGGAACTTGCCCAAGATCACGGAGTCAGTAAGTGGGGCATATTTTTGAGACTAATAATTTGAGCAAATAATTTGGAGACAGGTTGAGAATTCAATCTGATTAGTCCCCAAATGCTATTACGACAGCAAAAGGCAGACGAGTAGGGAGTTGTCTCTGTACTGAGTCCACTCATGCCAGAGTGACTCTGAATTGGATGCCATGTCTGTCAGAGCACACCAGCTGGAACAAAGACCTTTCCAAGTCTGTGAGCTTTTCAAAAAGTCTTTCCTTCCAGATACTCAGTGTCACCACAGTTTCCCCAGAGAGGTTGCCTGGGTTCTCACTGTGAGCGCCGTGTGAGTGTGATTCATACAAAACATGAGACCAGCAGTGTCGATGTGTCCAAACTCCATGTACGGATGCGAAGCCACCAGCGACCCAGGCAGCTACCTCCTCTGGCAGCTGAGGTAACTGCCTTCATGGGTGGTGAATGTATCAGTGCCTCCTGATGAATAATGCCAAGTTCTTACTGCGTGTAGTGCACAATGAAAACAAATGTAGCAATCGAGCCAAATACAGAAAATATGATCGGCCGCACAACAGGTTTGGATCGTGACTACATGAAACCAAGCAAGAACCTCTTTGTCTGAAGAGAAAGCAGGTATAAACCCAAATATTTGAAATTTTAATTGTTCATGAGCTGAATTTATTAAATAATTCTTCTGGCTCCACACAGTTGCTGGATGAGAGTCTTTGGAACCAGTGTCTCAAACCTCATCCTCGTCTCTTACCTCCTTTTAATTAGTTCCTTCCCTTCCCTGTGCCAATCACCTGTCCTGCAGAAATACCCCTCACTCCTCTGGTGCTCAACATACAACTTTCTAAAAGAGAAGCGAACCCTCACTGCCTTCACACCCAGATTCCCACTGCACCTTTTGCAAGCTGCCTTTGGCTTTCATGTCTCTCCAAAACCTCTATTGTGAAGACATCTTCATTTGTAAATGAACTCATCGTTACAACATTAATCACTGGTCTTCAGTTTATAGTTGTGATATTGTGACTTACCATAAGAAATAGATATTTGAGCTTCGCCTGGGTTTTGAGGTTTCTGACACAGAGCTCCTAAAACCTTGGATTCTCCTAAATGAGGAGAGAAATAAAGACGTCTTCTATTATGCTAATGAGGTGGGCTTGGGGGGCCCCAATGGGCGGGAACTGGTTGCCTGGGGAGCCAACCAGGTGATTAGAGGGTGGAAATTTTCAGTCCCACCGTCCAACCGCAGGGGCGGGAAGAGGGCCTGGAAATTGACTTCATCATGCCTATGTACAGAAGCTTCCAGAAAAACCCCAAAGGGAGGGTTTGGAGAACCTCCAGGGTGCGAACATGTGGAGGTGATGGGGCAGGGGCATGCCCGGGGGCATAGGAGCTCTGCGCCTCTTCTCCCACACCTTGCCCTGTGCGTCTCTTCCATCTGCTTGTTCCTGATTTATGTCCATTTATAATCGACCAGTAATCTAGTAAGGAAAACATTTCTCCAAGTTCTATAAGCCGCTCTAGCAAATTAATCAAACCTAAGGAGGAAGTCGTTGAACCGCTGATCTGTGGCCGGTCAGTCAGAAGCACAGGTGATCCCCTGGACTTGACGTTGGCATATGAACCTGGAGCAGGAAGGAGGCTGTCCTGTAAAACTGAGCCCTTAGCCTGTGGAATCTGCCTCTGTCTCCAGCTAGACAGTGTCAGATTTGAGCTGAATTATGGGACACCCAGCTGGTGTCGGAGAAGCACCTGGTGGTGTGGAAACCCCGCACACTTGTGGTTGTTGACCCGAATATGTTCACGTGGGTACTGCCCGTCACAATTCCTGGTCAGAGACAGAAACCTGAACAGAAGGCGGACTTAGCACAGGCTCCCTGTGGGCTTTACAATTGCTAGTGAGTCTGAGGGGACAGACTTAAGGACTGGAGCAGGACTTGTCCAGCGGTTTAGAGATGAGGCCTGCTAATGGGGGTGCTTGGCTTCGTGGGTGCTGCAGCCGGGACACGGATACTGCGGGCCCTGTATCAGGAACTGACTCCCGGTCACCATCTGAGCAGAATTCAAGGTCTCCCGCTGGAACCCCCCTTGGGCTGATCCCAATCATGCTGGCGGCGCCCCCGAGGCAGGCGGGGGAAGGAGGTAGCTGGCCCAGCTTGCAAAGGGGATTTCCAACAGGATTCCACCAGGAATGGGGACTGGGTGTGGGATAAATTCCCCTCCCAGTAAGAAATGTTTGCATGCAGTTCTCCAAGCTGCCTCAAACCCCAGCTCCTAACGCAGAACACCAGCTGTTACCCAGGCCCCTCGTGCCTAAAACCCCTCAGGACACGGGTTCCCCTCCACATGGCTTTGCTTCACAGAGGTTCAGTTTTATTCGGTAATTACATTGGTCGGGTCGTTAACTTCTTGATCACCTCCATCTTTCCCTTTCCAGTCGTCACACCTAGGTTGTGTTAGGAAATGAGCAAAGGGGTGACTTTGGGGGCCAAGGCCATACAAAGGCAACCTCAAGGCGCAATTCTATCAATCCAGGACAAAACGCCCTGGACTTGAATTCTTGCTCTCACTTGTGCTTTTCATGATGGCTTCTCCCTTGTAATTTTAGGGCGGCTTGAGTTGCCAAGGAATGGTTTTTCAACCCCCTGCATGCTAATGACAGAGCAGAATGTGGTGATTAAGGGCCCACCTTCTGTTAGAAATGGGGAGTGTACAAGGCGACCCTTTCTCTGGTCTTTTATTCTGTCACCGCGAAGCCAATCACAACACTCTCAACTTACAGTCATTGTCTTTTGAAAGTATATTTAATCCAAATATTTAAACATTTTCATATGTTGATGAAAGAACTACCGGCTGTATGAAGTAAGATTTGTCCCTATGGACGTCCACAGGGGGAGAGGAGATGGAGGTGTGTCCTTGCTCCAGGGGACACTCTCCTTTGCCTTGGGCTACAGAGCTCAGCATGGCCCTTGCTCTCACAAAACAGTAAAGGAGATAATGTTCTGTTATTTGAACATCTATAAATATCCCCAGAGGACGGTAAATGCCTTCACTCCCTCAGAGCCCATGTGTTATGTGAATTTTCAGCGTCTAGCTGTTGTCTCAGACGCACTTTATGGTTTTTAAACTTGGGATCTGATTACATAGTTAGTGGACTCTAAACTGAATTACATATTTGGAAAAGCAAACCACACACCATATTTAAAATTAGAAACTGCCCTACCACCTTAGCAGGCTAATCTCCTGACCCAGCTCTTTCTCTCTCTTTTTTCTATAGCAACTTACCACCTTCTAAAATGCTATATGGTTTAATTTTACATGTTATTATCTATTTTTTTATCTCCTCCTGCTGAAGAGTAAGCTCTCTGAGGGCAGAGGATCTTGTTTGATTTACTTATGTCCTAAGATCCTAAAACAGTACCTGGGCCATTCCAGGTATGGAATCAGTGTCCATGGAATGAATGCACAAACAGCATCCCTGTGGACCTGAGGCCAGCTGTAAGGCCCAAGGTAAGCACCTGCCTTTCCAGAGGGTTCACCACTCATGGCAAGCCCTCAGTGACTCTCACAGCTTTACGCATTCCTGTTCCTCGAGTAACTGCACTTGAACAAGGATCACAGTATCAAGCCAAAGGAATACAATTTGGCGGGGGCCTTTTCTTTTAGAGCACTTTTAGGTACATGACAAAATTGACAGGAAGATACAGAAATTTCAGCCCCTGGCCCCCCACATACACAGCATCCCCCATTATCAACATCCCCACCAAAGGGTACATTTGTTAGACTTGATGAACCTACATGGACCCATCAGAACACCCCAAACCCACAGTTTACTTCAGAGCTCACTCCTGGTGCTGTGCATTTTACGGGTTTGAACAGGACCCGTGTCCATCCGCACAATGTCCTGCAGAATCGTTTCACTGCCCTAAAGTCCTCTGTGCTCCAACCATTCATCCTCACCTCCACAGCCCCCAGCCACCCCTGATCATCTCACTGTCTCCGTAGTTTCCCCTTTTCTAGAATGTCATTGAGTTGGAATCATGCGTGTGCAGCCCTTTCCGATCTGTTTCCTTTACTTCGTAACGTGCACATAAGATTCTTCCTCCATGTCTTTTCATGGCTTGGTAGCTTTTTAGTGCTGAGTAATATTCCAGTGTCTGGGTATACAACAGCGTATTTATCCGTCACCTACTGAAGGGCATATTGGTTGCTTCCAAGTTTTGGCAATGATAAATAAAGCTGATAAAATAGTCTGCGTGCAGGTTTTTGTGTAGACATGCATTTTCCACTTCTCTGGGTGGATACCAAGGGGCGCACTTGCTGGCACAGGACTCTGTTTCAGCCCTGCTGGCTGATGTGGGGAGAGAGCACAGAAACAGCAAGGCTGGGAGTCTCTAGCAGCGCTTTGACCAGCTCAATGCTGTTCCACTGGCTTTGTATGGTGAATTTCATGTATAATGTCTCTTTCTGTAGCTAAAAATTCTCTAAAAACTACTAGTCTAGATCATCTTTAACATAAATTTTTCAAAACTTAGGTTTGAAAAGAAGTAGATTCAACTCCTCTGGTTGTTACATAGCATTTATGCTTTTGTTGTGAATGGATATCTGTCTAAAGGGCATGTGTAATCTCTTTCAAGATTTTACTGAAAATTGTGCATTAGAAAACAAAATCAGTATAAGTCATTGTCTAACTCCAAGTTGCTTGGTATTTTCACCAACTGTTCTGGAAGACCTGGTATAAGTCTGGGGAAAGAAACTCCTGGGGCAAAATACCTCTAAAACTGAAATCAAAGGGAGAAATAAAGTTTAAAACCTGTTTATTGCTTACAAACTGCAGTCTGGGGCCTTCTCTCTTTCCTGCTCTGACACAAGTAAACCAGCCCTCCCCCTCACCTCTCAGGTTCAGATCAGCCCTCTGTTGCCCAGGTAATTACCCATTGATATGGAGATGAACACTCTCCACCCCTGAGAAACACCTGTTGATATGCAGATGCAGTAAAGCCAGGAGAGATATTCTGGAAATATTACAATTTTACCCACACCTGGACCCACCATCTCATGTGTGTTACTTTTCTTTTACTCCACCTTCTAAAAATCCCTCCCATCACCACTGTCATCATCATGCCATGAGGCCTGATATTGTGTTACTTTAAACTTCATAACCAAACACAGTAAAATGATACTTATCTGAAGATAGTAACTGGAAACCACAACTCTGGAACTGAGTCAATTAATGGGCTTTCGCCATTTCAAATCAGCCAATTACAAGTATCTTTTCAACGCCACTCTTCTTTCCTTCTTGCCAACTTTTACTGTTTGCTGGGTTTGGGACTCGCGGTCCTGGGGGGTGGTCTGGTTTCCTGCAGCCATTTGGCCTGAGGTGTTGAAGCAAAGAATAGCAGAGTCCAGGAATTAGGAAGGGTGTGGCCAGGCCAGAGCTGGGAGGGAAAGGCAGGGCCTCAGCTGAACACCGTATAGCTGGGCTATTGTTTTCTAGGCTAATCCCACTATTCAATTTTTAAAAAGCTCCTTAGTCATTTGAGATGTCTTTATTCTACGTTTACACTTGATTTATTGGTTGGCTGGGTATTCGAATTTAAATGAATTTTTTTTCTCCTACTTTTGAAGGCATTTCTCCTTTGACTTCTATATCCCTGGGTTGTTTTTGACCTTTATTTTTTTAATCTCTAGAAGCACTTAGATTTTTCCTCATTTTTTTTTGTGCTCTGCAGTTTCTAACTGATGAGTCTTTCCATAGATCTATTTTCAAAGCAATTAATGTTTTTTTTTTGGCCAAGCATTTGAGGAGCCTTTGCAAACTGGTGACCTGAATCTTTCAGTTTGGGAAATTTTCTTGTGTAATTTTTTCTTGTCTAATTTCTAGTGAAATTTGCCCGAAGGTGGCTGGGCGGGTATGAAGCCGCGTCGCCAAGGGCTTTGTTCTGGGTCAGTTTCCCAACAGGTGGATCTTTCAATCGGTTGCCTGGGACTCCGAGCTATTTAGGCTGGTGGTGATACTCTGAGCCTAGGGAAGGGACAGCGTTTGGGGATGTTACTCAGATTGCAGACTTTCATTTAACCCTCTCTGTTTTTTCTCTCTCTATAGCCATACCTGGAGTCTTAGAGTCTTGGTCTTATCTTATTCCTGGGGGAAACCCTGTGGTCTCCTATGAGGTACCATCTTTGGGTGGGACCGCACACCTGGAGTCTCAAAGGCTCTGTTCACTGACTTCAACAAGCGTTGTTTTCCGTCCAGTACTTTACCTTCTATGGCAGCAGAGCATCCAGTTCTGGCCCTTTCTGGACTCTGCCTGAAAAACTGGTACATCTGTTGCCAACGCTCAGCCAGGAGGCTCCTCCCTTCTGCTAGGACAGTCACCACTCCTTCATGGGCATTCTGCATGGCAAACAATGGCTGTAAGAGTTCATGCACTCTGCCTTTCTCTTTGCTTTTGTGGAATGCAACTTTAAACAAAGTTCTCTACTATCCTGTTAGTGGGGTTTCAGGAGGGAATTAAATTAAGAGACAGTGCTTAAGCTGGACTACAACCAGGGCTTTTCAAAATGGTCCCTGGGCCCCAGGACTCCATTTCAGTCCTGCTGGTTGATGGGGTGAGAGAGCGGGGAGGCGGTAAGGCTGCGAGTCTCTGACAGCACTTCGACCAGCACAGTGCTGTTTCATCAGCTTTATATGGCGAATTTCATGTACCATGTCTCTGAACAAAAAGTTCCACAGCTAAAAATTCTCTGAAAACTGCTACTCTACATCATCTTTAACATAAATTTCTGATGTTAATATTTGATGACTGTATCATTCACTTATTCATTCATTAAATAGTTCCCACGTTTCTACTCTATGCCAGGCACCAGACTAGGTTCTGATCTCCTCCTGTTTGATATAAGTAGATTCAGTAACGCTGCCTTGTATTAATAAATATTTTATGGTAACCACACGTCTCACTTATTTGAAACACTACATAAGCTAGAACAAGTTCAAGTGATCCAGAATTATCAGTATCCCATTTAAAGAGCAGGATATCAGACTACTTAATAAACTTGCTTCTGCAAACGATGAAATGGGACCAGAGCTATTTCATAGCTTAGGGGTAGAAGGTTGTGATGAGAATATGGTTTTTCTCTTTAAAAATTTCCTTTAATTTGTATTCAAGTAACAACACAGCTTTTATTTAGTTCAGATGATCAGCTCCTTGATCACTTGGGAACTGATGTTGCTTTAAGTCATATATTATTTCATTTTCAGATGAAAAAAGACAATTGTGTGATGTGTGGCTGGAAAATTTCTTCTGCTGGTGGTGTAAGAGCCTCATTCCTCTGCAGGGGCTCTTTCTCGGCTGGAGGAGCTCAGAGCTGGCACCAGCCAGGGTCTCAGGGTATTAGCTTCCCCAGCTGCCGTAAGTGCTGTAAATGGGGTGGCACACACGATAGAAATTTGCAGTCCTGGAGGCCGGAATCCGAGACCAAGGTGTTGGCAGAGCTAGTTCCTCCTGAGGCTGTGAGGGACAATCCACCCCGTGCCTGTCCCTCAACTCCTGGGGCTCCCCTGTCCCTTGGGGTGTAGAAACTCACCCTGATCTCTGCCCTCTTTACATGGTGTTCTCTGAGAGTGCTTGTCTGTCTCCAACTTTCCCCTGTTTACAAGGGTACCAGTCATACTGGATTAGACCTCCCCTTATAAATTCATTTTAACTTGATAACCTGCGTAAAGACTCTCTCTACAAATAAAGTGCCATTCTGAGGCGCTGGAGGTCAGAACTTCAGCGGATGAATTTGGGGGTACACGTGGTAGCCAGGACCCTGGATGTCACCCCTGGAACCTCGCCGTCCCTCCCCTCTCCACATCCGATCCGATCTGCCAGTTCTCCCTTGCCCACATGTGGGATCTCGCTGTTTCTATCCTCGCTAGCCTAGCCTTATCGTCCTATGGCCTGTGCTATTGCAGTAACTTCCTCCGGTCCCTGCTTCCACTCTAATCCCTCTTAATCCTTTTTCCATACACCTGCCAGGGATCTTCCAAAAGTCTGTATTTAGTTGTATCTCTCCCCTGCTTCTAACATTCAGGGACTTCCCTTACCCAAAGATGAACTTAAAATGCCTCGTGTTGCTTACACATAATTTGGTTCCAGCCTTGCTTTCTTATTTATTCTCCCAGGGCTCTGAGCTGGGGCCACATGGGAACATCTTTCCGTCCCTTGATTGCATCACATTCTTGCCTCTAGGGTTGGAACCTGGTGTCCCAGCCTAGAATACTCCCCCACCTCAACTCCCCAGACACCGACTCATCCCATAGGCCTCAACTCTAATGCCGGCGGGCTTCAGGGAGGACAGCGCCCTGGGCTAAACGGGGCCTCAAGAAGAAACGTCCATATCCTCATCTCTGGACCTTGCTTGGAGAAAAGGTCTTTGTAGATTAAGTAAGTTCAGGTTCATGGCTCTACCCCCAGTGCCTGGCCCAGAGCCTGTGTCATCTCAGGGGTGCTAATATTCAATATTAATATTAATAATAATTTTTCTTGAGAAAATGAATGACTCAATCAATGCTTCCGTCTAGGCACTGTCCAAATGACACAAACAAACACTCCATATTCTGGCCTTCCTATTATGTTCAAAAATTTGCAGTCTCCCTAGCAGACAAAATGGTCTGGCAAGACACTTAGAAAGCCCAGAAAACAATACCCCTCCCTGGAAACGGAAACAATACATTCTAATCTGATTTTACAAGTATTTTAAAGGATCCTCTTTTCAAGACATTCGCTAAAATTCATTTTTTTGTGGGATGCCGCAGGAGTTACTTAAAGGGGCTCTTAAAGGAGTGACTTGATTCTTAACCTAGAAAATTCTATAGTATGATGAGGGAAAGGAGAACTATAGTTTTCTTATTCCAAGCAAAACATGAGAAATACGTGAGAAGGTCTGTGTTATTAGGACAAAAAGAGAACTAGCAATGGCGGGGAGCAGTAATGAGCAAAGCGACAGAGCCCACGTCTGCCTGCGTCCCGTTCTCCGCCCTGTCATGACCATCTTTGTATGTGCAACGACTTCTCCTTTCAGAAACTGCTCCTCCCCAAAGTCCTACTGAGCTATGACATTCAAGCCCCCGGATCCAGGGTGCCAGTGCCTCCGTCTCCCCTTGGGCTATCCCTGTCTTCAGGTCGTGGTAGAAGCTGTGAAGGCACCTGGGGGGTGCGACAGAGGAGAGCAGAGGGGAACGCGGCAGGGATGGCTAGACGCTCTTTGGTCGGTGCTCCCGCAGCCATGGTGGAGCGCCCTCACCGGGCAGTGGGGTCCATCAGGGACTGCGTTTCCCTGCCTCCTGGCATCTGGACTGGGGACGTGTGGCTTGATTTTGCAAATGCAGTGAGAGTGGGAATGAAGTGTATCCTCCTATTTATTTGTTTTCTATGAATAGATAATTTTAGTACATCTTCTGAGATTCCATATGAATCATTCTGTTACTATGGACTGCGGTTTTTCCCAGTTTATCACAATGTAGCTGACGGTAATATTGTACACGGTTAGTAAAGTGTGTCTCTGTAGAGTCGAGGCCGTGAAGAACTGGGTGTGTCTGCTCTACCCTTTCTTGCTCCTGTTGGCTGGATTCAGAGAACTCCAGTCACTTCAAGGGCATTTATAAAGGTCAATAGAAAAGGCAGTGGACTCCTGATAATCAGGTTTAAATGCAAAGGCATTTCAGACAAACCAGTAAGGAAGAAGCATTTGGAGACGTGTGGGTGCTGAAATGCTCGTGCCTTTTGTGAGTTGAAAGCAAGACTCGAATCTGCGTAATGGTGATGACAGTCAGGTGACCCATCAAGCCCTGTCGCTCTTAACTAACACCAGGTAGCAGAACTTTACTTTCCAGTCCGGAATCTCGGTGCTCAGCGGCAAGGCATTCCGTTTGGTCCCTTCTCAAGGCCTCAGTTCCATCACACAGAGACTCTACGTTTGCTCCCGGCCCTGCAGCCCTGCCCCCGAGACATAGTTGCCTTATTGGAACTCTAGGAACCACAGGCCTGTCACTCACTGTGAGGCATTCCAGGGTCTCTGCCCTGGAGCCAAAGAGCAACGTGGACAGACTTCTGCGGCTTGTAGGCTTTTCTCTCTGAGGGCTGCTTAAAAGACTTAGTCTCATTATACTGTCAATCAAACCACCTCTGTTTGGCCTACGCTATTCTACTATTTTTATCCTTTATTCCAAGTGTGGGCGAGTTTGACATTTCAGCTCAAATGGGACATGGAAGCTATACCTATCCAGGAGGCTCAGGGAATATAGGAACTTTCAAGGAAGAGTTAACCAGTAGCCACAAAAAGAGAGGAAATGCTTCAGTTGTGTGGAGATAACAATAATCCTATTGTTCCGACTTGGACACTTTAGGTTCGAGGGAAGCTTACGAAGCCTCCATAGAATGTGAGGATGAGTTCCCAGGCTGCTGCAGGCAAACTGGCCCTATAAATGCCAGACAAGTGGAATGTTCTTTAAGCTTTATGAAGCAGCAAATGACAGGTCCCTTGGAGTCCGAAGAACCTTTCTTGTTCATATTGTCCATGTGACCACTGTTCCAGAAGCATCTCTGGAGATCGTGAAGGTGGAGTGCTTGAGAAATAGTCTTTCTTCCTCACTTGGTGGGGTGTGGTAGCTGGGTTATTGTCAGCGACAGGTAGACCGCTGGGACACCACCGCTCACTGCTGATGTTCTTTCCCTGGTTTCTTTGGATGCGTGATGGATGTTGTTATCTGTCCTGGGTTAGTGCTGGAATGAGTGAGGAGTGGCAGATGGCATCAGCTTGGGGAACAAGTCAGGAAAGAAGAGGGTGTCCTGAAGGAGGGCCTGGGAAGGAGAGAGAGGCGTGGAAGGGAGCCCGAAGTCAGGAGTGGGGAATACCGTGGGAATACCTGCATGGGACTACCTACATGGGAATACCGTGGGAACACCTACATGGGACTACCTACATTGGCTTTCGGGAGTTCCAGGGATGCTGGCATAAAAAATACAGTAGCACATTTGCATCATCCAGTCACTCGTTAATATGTGATAAACATTTATTGAGTTGCCTACTGTATGTCAAACTTCAGTAACCACATCTTATAAAAGGAAAGCATTATTTTTCATCACTATTTGCAAGTGATTCATGAAAATTTTCATGACCACTGACACTAACGTACACGTTTTGCAGATGGAGAAAGGTGAACCACTACGAGGTTAAGTGACTTGCCTAAGGTCACAAGAAAAACTCCTGGCTGCGTAGTGATTAGAAGACAGAGACTTTAAATTTCAAATGTACTGCCTCTGGCTAGATAATAATGAGGTTTAATTTGTCTAGTATCATTTTTTAAAATAATTTTCTTCTAAGAGACAGAAGACCAGGTTTATAAGCAAGTGTAAAGCCCTCAACGTTTGTCCTTTTCTAGGACCATTCCCTTGTGTTATGAAGCCAAAAACATTTCATGCTAATTATTCATTTGATCATTTTTTAAAACTTAGTATCTATCAGACAATGTCCTTGGTATAGAAAAGGCATTTTGCCTTTCTTAATCTGCTCTCTCAAATCAACGCAAGAGCAGTGACATTGTGGCATACCGGTTTTCTTAATACACAACAACATGTGTGACTGTCATCTGGTCCTTCCTGAATAAAGTGCTCATAACATGGGACTGGACAGTGTCACAGACCAGAGAACGGAGGTGCAGGAATCCAAAAATGAGATGGCAGAGAATCATAAATCAAGGAACGATAACTTTAAGAGGAACGAAATAATTTGAACTCTCAAAGCACAGGAAATGCTCAAGTCAGATTACACTGCCCAAGGGCATAAGCCAGTGGACATATAAATAGTGAGAAGGGACCGGGCAAAGTGGTTGGGTGCTGCAGAGGGTCCGACATCCCAGGCAATAGCAGTGTGACGCTGGTCAGTGGACAGAGGACGTGAATCCCCTCGGCACTGATGTGCAGCCTCTTGCCTGTTTTAGGCTTCCAGGGTGATAGCCATCTGCTCCTGTCCGAGGCACCAGGACGGAAGCTGCTCCCTCCTGGTGCTGTTTAGGGCAGCAATGGAGCGTCCCTCGTTTATACACCTCTGAGAGCGACACAGCCTGGCATCCTGTCTGCCATCACAAACAGCTATAAGTTGTAAATTAGGTGACAGCCATACTCTTCTCTTTAAAGGACATCCTCCTTTTTTTTTTAAACAGCTTTTCTCTGCCTATCATCCTGGTTTTACACTCTTTCGAAGCAACCATTTGAGGCCTGACGGTTTTTCTCTGTAAATATGTCAGACGTCAGTACTGACTGACGGCTGCTGGGTGACAACCTTGAGGCCTTGTGTCAAACGCCGCATTGTCTCCTTGACCAAACACACCCAGGGGCAGACTTTGGCTAGCCATTGGCATTTCTTCAAGTCAGACACAAGTTTGAAAATTACCTTAGGCAAGAATTCTGAGTTGCCTGTTCTCTATTTTGGAAATAACAGCATTCACATGCAATAGCTAAGGGGCCATGGATGGCTTCTAGGGAGTCCATTATCCCTCGAATAGTAAGCATAACTTCCTCTCTGTGTTTTTCTGAGACAAAGTCCCATTGTCATTGATAAATCCTGAAAAAAAAAATAAGTCTGGGACCCCATTGTATTAGCCATGCCCACTTGGCTGTGCATTTTGGATTTTCTTGGCCAAATCTGGTAAAACATCCCACAAGAGGACCAACATATGAGTGTCAGCCCGGTTTTTATGTCCACTCATATTGGATCAATTTTAGATAAATATAACCGATGTAAAAATTTTCCATGCTGACCAAAAGAAGAGGTGCAAATAATACAAGTAAAGGTGACTAAAATGCTGATATTATGTCTGGAATACCATCAGAAATTCACATTCAATGAGATGTACAATCATAAACTCATATTGTTTCTTATTGTGTTCCACATAATTCCATCTTGTCTTGAACACACCTTTGCAAGTCTGTCCCGTCAGGTAGTTGAAAGGGTAGGTCTATATCTGTATGAATAGTCTGCAGAGCAGATAATGTTCTCAGGGTTAACTGAAAATGACTCAGTCCTGTGCACTGAAGGTCCGGGGTGTGTCTGCTGCGGGCACCAACCCCAGCAGGCATCTGAAGGGATTGGGAAGGACTCCAGGCAGGCTGTCTTCCTGCCCGCCAAGGAGCTGTGGAAAGGTACACATCTGACCATGACCAGTTCTTCATCAATAAGAGGCGACCTACTAAGGGTCTGCTTTTTCACAGGAGCCAGTCTGCTGCAGTTCAAGAAAGAAAAGGGTGGGAAAGTATTCTTCCTATTGTTTAAGGCAAAATAATCCAGAGCATTTAAGTAATGATTTATTTTTACACTTTCCCTTGAATAAGTCAGGGCTCTTTAAATAACAATATATTCCTATATTTTCCTTCTCAATTTCATATGAATGTGGTTTCCAGCGGCTCCCTTCCTAGTATACAGTCCACAGTACTCATTCTTCTCATCTCAAATACTGTGTGATCTGGGCAAAGACTGTGAGATGGGCTCAAACCTGGAAAGAGCAGGAAGCCAGTGCTTTCTAGAAGGGGTCAGCCAAGCCACGTCCTTCTTGACCTCAGAGTCGAGGAAGACATGTGCCTTGGAAGGGAGGTGTCTCTGCACTTCTACATGCTGGCTTCTGGCTTCTTAGTGTTTTCTCAGCAAACTAACCTTGACTGTACTGAAACTAAGAGAAAAGGGCTTTTCCCACACTCTGTCAAGGTTAGAGGCTCCACTGTTGGGGAGGACCCAGCAGCCCAATGACCAGCTCCAAATGGGGGGGAGGAGCGGGCGGGGCCTCGGCAGGAAAAGGGAGTGGGGAGGGGGGGGCGGGGGACACAAGCCATCCAGCTGGGTACGCTACCTCCTCTCCTGCGCCTCCCAAAGCAGGTGCTGTCTACACGGTGTGCACGCTGTCCCCTTCACCGGCTCTCTAGGAATGATGCATGCTGGGTACTAGTAGAGGTCTTCCCCTTAACGGGACCAGATGTCCCGATGGCATTTGGCAGCATAATTCTGGGGCTTGGTATAGAGGTGGCAGTTGCCCCTTTCTCTCTTTTTTCCTACCCAGTCCTCATTCATCCCTTAATAACTGAATTTATCTCCCCCTTATGCTTATCTGTGATTCTATTTTCATAGATTTTTTTAAAGTTTTTGTTAAAAAAATCAAGATTATACTTTACATAATTTACAGTTATGTGATTTGAACAATCAGTTTTCAAAGCTCCTTAAAACAAATTTCTTCCTTCACTCTCTCCTCTTCACCCTTTTCTGAGAGGTTTCCATTTTCAATAATAGAAAAGTGTTGGTCTCTATATCTCCAAACTTTCTTGGTTTTAGGCACTTTTTGGCCTCCCATTATAGGTGAGGATTTACTCTTTTTTACCCCTCCAGGCCCCCATCCCCAGAGCATGTCTTATATAACCAGTGATTACATAACAACTACTATGTAAATGTTACTTGTAAGTGAGTCATGTGAGAAATACAGCTTTTCATTTGCAACACTGTATTGTGCTTGGAATTAATAACTGCGTTGACTTGGTTGCCTTGGTGTTTTAAAGTCCTCATGACTATTCATTCCCAAACTCTCCTCTGGTCTCTCTATGGTCTGTTCTAGAACTCTTAATTTTTGAATATTGGTCATCCTAGACTGATATAATTTTTTTTCTCTTTTCTTTCCTGTTTTTCTTCTCATTTCTCTCTACTTTTTCAGAGATTTCTCAGCTTTGCATCCAATATCTTGACTTTTTCCTTTCTTCCAGCGTATTTTGAATCTACAGCAGTTCTTTTCCTCAGAATGCTCTTAAGAAACAATATCATTTTTATTGTGTCTTACGGAACTAATATCATCTCCGAGCTGAGAACATTGATAGTTTTCTTTCTCAACTCCCTGCATGGGCTCTGTTTCCCCTAAGTTGTTCTCTGTGTGTGTTGGTCTGTTGCCCATGTTTGAGACTCTCTTCTGATGCCTGGGGATCCTCGGCTGGCAGCTCATATTTAAGAAAGTGGCCCGAGGAGCTGGAAGGCAGCATGTGGGTGGGTGGCACCTCCCCCTTCAGGGCACAAGAGTGGGATCTGGGAGCTCCTGGCTCCAGGCTCTCTGGACATTTGCTCTTGGGATGGTCCGATTCCAAGTGAAGCAAGTGTTTCCCTCTGTTGCATGTGTAGCTGGCTATGAGCATCCAGGGAACTGAGCGGTAATAGGAGATTTACATCCCAACATTCAATAGCTAAAGAGACTTTGACTTTGACCACCTGTTTCCATAGCATCTACTTCCTGCCCTGTGCCTCGTTGGCCCCTTCTAGAGAACCAGCCTCCAGGTTTCCATGAGGGGGACATGCTGAGGCCAAGCTGAGCTGAGGAAGAGCTGCGTGAGAGTCTGGCAGTCACTCCAACAACAGTCCTGTTTTCAGCTCTGCTATCATTCCCAAATCCATAGTTACCTGATGTTGCCAATTTCTAATCTTTAGGGGGCTCCATGGTACCAATTTGTGTTCTTTTCAGATTTTTCCACCGGCAGTTTAGTATTCTTTTTTTTTTTTAATGGCCAGGAAAAAAATTTCAATCAAATCTATATACATAATTTTGTTGCAGGGAAGTTATACACTGTGTAGCAATTTTTAAAATTGAGGAAAATAATTGACAAACAACATTATATTAGTTTCAAATGTGTAGCATAATGATTCAGTATTTGTGTATATTGTGAAATGTCACCATCCATAGCTACAGAATTTTATTTTTCTGTGACAAGGACATTAAAGATCTACTGTCTTAGCAACTTTCAAATATGCACTACAGTATTATTAACTAGAGTCACCATGCTTGCATTACATCCCCAGGACATTTTTATTTTATACCTGGAAGCTATCATCATCAAGATTAGAAATAACAAGTGCTGTTGAGGATGTAGAGAAGTGGGAGCCCTCCTTCACTGTGGGTGGGAATGTAGATTGGTGGAGCCACTGTGGAAAACAGTATGGGGTTCCCCCCCAAATTAAATTAAAACTAGAACTACCATATGATCCAGCAATTCCACTTCTGGGTATTTATCTGAAGAAAAAGAAACACTAAATAAAATTATAAATGCATCCCCATGTTCACTGCAGCATTATTTACAATAGCCAAGATATGGAAATCACTCATGTCAATTGATGGATGAAGAGATTAAGAAAATGTGGCATACACACACACACACACACACACACACACACACACAACCCATTGAATATTATTTGGCCATGTAAAGAATGAAATCTTGCCATCTGTGACAACATGGAAGACCCTGAGGGCATTTTGTAAGCCAAATAAATCAGGCAGAGAAAGACAAATACCATATTATCTCACTTACAGGTAGAATTGAAAAAGTGAAAAAAAACAAGCTCATAGAAATAGAGACCAGATTGGTCATGGGCAAAGTTGGGGATGGGGGACAAATAGTATGGGTTACGATCTGTTCCATTTCATTTACCAGTCTTTCTCCTGTTTTCTAGCTTCCGCAATTCTACAGCCATCTCTTTCTCTCCTGCTCTTTCTCCTTGTGAGCAAGTGTCTTACTTTTTTTTTTTTTTACTTTCATTCAGTGAGTGAGGTTTTAGGAGAGTGAACAGTGTTCAACCAACTACATTTAATCATATACATTTAATCATATGCCCCTTGTGGTCCCTACAAGCAGTTTTCTCAGGGGTGAGAGCACAAGAGTGGGGCTGTCGTGTACAGTTGGGTGGGTTGTACAGCATATGGGGCGTAACTCTCACAGAAATGGTTCCCCCCATAATGCTGCTGTATATTTGTATATTTATTTTGATGGATTTCTGGCAAATGACAATAAAGTGTCTTGTTCTACAGAAATAAATGTAATGTGCCATTTGTCTAATAGACGTAAAGTTTCTTCACAAGGGGATAACTTTTTTCTAAATTCATGCCAAGGAGCCATATGTACTAATTCCAGCTCTGAACGAGGAATTTTAACTGCAACTTCTGATTTCAATGACGTTTCTGAGCCTTCTGGTTTAGGTGGGGCCAGACTGACTTCCAAAAGTGGACAGAGCAGGGTCTCCAAATGCCAAGCAAAGACAGAGTTTCTACAGGTGGCCTCCGAGTGGTCCAATCAAGAATTGTAGCTGTCTGTTCCGAGGGGAAAAAACCAACGTTTTCTTGCCAACGTGGTGAAACAGGACCCTCCCAATTGGTAGTAATTACAGACAGATTTGTATTTAAAAATAAAACCAGCAGCAGATTTCTGGTTTCAAGTCACTTGGCTAACAGATCCTGACACAACCTCTCCCAACTTCCTACTCAAATAGCGTAAAGACAGCAAAACCAACAAACATTTATACAAAATTGACAGCCAAAATATTGCCAGAATCTTGGAAGAAATCCCACCGGTGATGAGACATGTGGGCTGGAAGTAGAAGTCAAAACAGTCAACCTAGGTGTGCTTCTCCAGCTGAAGTAGAACTGCACTGAGACAGGGCGGGCCTGCGCTCCGGCGCCCCACCATGGCGGCGGGCCACCACTTCCAAGGGCTCACAGGTCTCTCCACAAACCCGGCGCATCGGTACTTTCTTCCTTTGTTTGGAGGTTTTCGCCTCCTGGAAAACACGTACAGGGAAGTGTGTGCGGAAAGGGAGGAGGAGGAAGTTCTGACAGAGGCATGGTGCATCCTCAGAGCTGGAATCCCAACAATAAAGCGCATCTGAGAACAGACGCCGGGGGAGCACCTGGGGTGATTCACCAGGACGAGGGACCAGGCATTGGGTCTAAGTCCAAGTCCAGGACGGTTGCACAAGCGGGGTGTGGGCCAGTCGCTGGGAATCAGACTAAAATGGTGCACCTCAATTTGCCCTCAAATTGTGAATCATTTCCAGTCGCCAGTGAGCAACACACAAGGCCAAGGGCGAGTCCCAGACCTTGTTTGCTGGGAATGCACTCTTCTTTTCTTCTAAGATAAGTAGGAAAAACTGCAATGGCACAAGTATATGGGGACAAATCCAAAAGAATAATAAAAGGGAGACAGAGACTGTCTCCTAAAACATCTCAAAGTGATTGACAATCTCAATTTTACACACTGTGTTACTATAACAGCAGGAAAGAAAGAACAGTATTTTTTCAAAAAGGAAAAGACACAGTCGTTGCAACACAAAAAGATGCCCATTTCCGGGGACCCAACATCAGAAAGCAGGCAGGGGCTGTTTGAGCTGCCATACCAGAACAGATCCAAGCAGCTGGGGGTCAGTTCTTTATGATACTGGAACCCAGAGGGCCCGTATGTGTCAGCAGCCCAGAGGCAGCCCACCGCCGAACCCTGGGCTGTGGTGGGGCACCCCAACTCTGAAAGGAAGTGGAAAGAGTTACAGCTGTTGTTGATTGGCTTGCATGAAGCTGCTCAACGGGCTGCAAGGAGCGAGCGAGGTCAGGGTCAGTGGCTGCAAGCTCTGTGACAGGGTCTGACGCACCCCAATCTCATATGGAAGAAACCCAAGCCTGGGTCCACAGTTTGGGTGTGGTTGTGCTGTTAGATATGGAGGGGTGTGCTCACAAGCACATGGGTGTCTGTGTGTGTGTGTGAGAGAGAGAGAGAAATGAGATAAATCAACTATTAAGAAATAGGAACAATAAAAACAGCTAGAGAGTAAACTCCCAAAGAAATGCAATTAACAGAGCAATGTGAAAAGTGACATGAAATTCCTATAAACTGTCTAGAAAAGGGTAGGTGGTTTCTAATGAGGGCTTTGGAATCAAAGGCTTCAAAACCTAGGTCTATGTCCTATTAGCTTTGTGACCTTGGGCAAGCCACTTGACCTTGGTGAGCCTTGGTTTCTTCCTCTGTACAGTGGGGATTAAAACAGTACCTATTTCACTGCATTCTTGTGAGGGTTGAGTAAGTACAACAGTGCCTAGCATGTCTCAAACTAAAATGAGATGACAGAATGGAATTGGGTGTACCGAATTGGAAATGATAAAGAATCAGAATTGGTAACCCAGAAAATCTAATTAACAACACAGCAGATACAACTTGAAAAGTGCTCCCTAAACTAGGAAAATCAAAAGATACAAAGGTAATGATAGAAAATAAAATAGAAGACATAGAAAAATATTCTGACGTTTAATACGAGAATTCTGCCATTTAAAGAAGGACATAGATGAATTACTACAGATAACTTTGAATTAACAACATATGTAAATATGTACAAAAAGCTAATTTTCCTTCTTTTTGAGGATCCTTGAAACACATGTTTTGATTGTATACAAAACCATTGTGCCGGCTAAAGCCAAGGGGTTTCCAGAGACCCTTCGGCTGCCTTAGGCAAAGCCAGGGGCCCTCATGGTGAGGATGTTTCTAGGTCCCCTGATTCTCTATTCAACTAAAAATTTTCTGCTTTTCGTCTTTTTATATATGGTGGCTCAATTAAGTTTCAATTTTGGGGCAATTTTGAATCAGTTGAACAATCAAAACAGGTTGAAAATTGCTGCCCTAGAAGTCAATGAACTCCCAAGAGTTGAAATAGGGTGTATAGACCCAGTTCTCAGTCATTTCAAGCGATGCCAGAAATTAGTAATAGAAGTTCAAAACAAAACCACACCAAACCCTCTGGCTGCTTGGACATTAAAAGTACTCTTCTAAATCACTCCGACTCAAACAGGCAATCAAATTGCCTGTCTGAAAATTTAAACAGCATATATCAACACCTAGAGGATGTGATCGGAGCAGTGCTATGGGCACACCTGTAACCTCAGATAATTTCCATTATTAAATGGGAATTAGGAAAAACATTCTACTCTCTTATGAGGGAATTTAAAAAGTTGACTCCAAGAAAGGGGGAATTTTACAGAAAAAAGGAAATAAGTGAAAGCAAGAAATAAAAAATGTTACAATTGATGAGTACAAGTGTTGAATCTTTGTGAGTTAAAAAACAGAAAAAAGCCAATGGATTAGACAAACCTCTCTGGCGATTAATAATTTTTAAAAGGACAAAAAACACAAATTAACAAAATCTGCATAATAATGGGTGGAAACAGGGTGATGGTAATGTGGAGTCATGGTATAATCACAGACCCCAAGGGAGATTCTAGTCTTGTAAGAGAATTTATATTACACACTCTGGACAGGGAATATAAATTGATTCCATATATCAGGAAACAATTTGATATATGAATGAAAAATCTTTAAAATGTGCCGATTCTTCAGCCCAGAAGTTTGTTTCTAATAATATGGCTTGACAGAATTGTCATGAAGGTAAACCAAAAACATATTTAAAAGGGAGTTTAGTGTTGAATTATCTCTAAGGATAAAACATTAGAAATTTCATCAATGTTCAACAAGAAGGGACAATGAAATAGAATATGGCAAACTCAGTGCAATGTACCATGTAACCATTACAGAGTTGTAGAATATTTGATGTATTTATTTCACTTTGGAAAGTAAATGAGGCAAGCTTCCAAACATGACTTCAGGCTTTCTAGGTGGATTAAGTGAATTCATCGAGGCCAAGCCATGGACAGAGAAGATGTTCGGTATGTGTTAGTTGCTCCTATTATGCAGGACTATTTTGAGAGCCAGTTGTATATAAAGTGGCTCATCTCAGCCTGGCATGTGGTCTTTGCCCATCAGGTGTTAGATGCTCCCCGTCTGCCTCTTCTCTGTGTTCAGGAGAACTGAGGTTTTCTTCTCGGAAAGCACACACTGGCATCTTTACTCCAGCGTGCAGTGACCTGAAATGTGGCCTCTGATGCAGTGAGGAAATGAAAAGATGACCATATGTGTGTGTGTGTCAGCCTCTTACCTACTCCTCTCCCTAAGCCTGGGCTTAGCACTGAATGCCTTGCTCATAGTTAGAAAGGGCAGCTGCACGAAAACTAGAGATCATTCTGGTTTCTGGCCAGTATTTTGTGGCCTGGCCATGAGCCAAATTCTCTCCAGTTGAGCTCTAGGCATAGGTCTTGTCTACATCTACAGCATTATTTTTAGAAAGAAAGGCCCTTGGACATCCCCCTGAGTTCTTGGCATCCGTTGGAAGACAGAACTCCCTTTGTGACTGTTTTCATTAAATTTGCTGTATTTCACAACAGCTTTTATAAAATTCTCTAGGT
Source organism: Smutsia gigantea (assembly GCA_032199065.1). Lineage (NCBI taxonomy): Eukaryota > Metazoa > Chordata > Mammalia > Pholidota > Manidae > Smutsia > Smutsia gigantea. The sequence goes on along the minus strand of JAVSCE010013573.1, from coordinate 102,672 downwards.
GTACAGTCTGCAACCATGAGAGTTGATTTTAATTTTTATAATGTGGTAGGTTGAGTTGTAACTGGACTTATTCCTGCCCAGAGGAATAATTCCCCTGGGATGTTCGACATTAAGCTTGTTCCTGACACCTTCTTTCACCTTGACAGGGGCAAAGTAGTGGATCCCTTGTGTGTATGCAGTAGGGTTCCCAGTGAGAAGCTGTGGCAAGTCTCTGCAGGGTGGATACCTTAGCATTAATGATGCTTATTTATCCCAGCATCAGCCCTGCATTAAACACCACCTTTGCAAAGTCTGATGCAATGACCTGCCTGGGTTTCTCTCCCGCTACAATTGTGACTTTAAACCTATCATCGCAAGTGCCTGTGGGAACAAGCCCTTCATGTTCATGATTCATTATGTGGCTTCCTGGATAGGGTTTCTTTTTCCTTCTATCCTTCATTATTTCTGATAATCCCAAGCACTGTTCTGGATCTTTTTAAGCTCTCAATTACCTTTCTATTTTGTATTTATAGAGTATATATTTATTTGTAATTCATCTACTGTTTATCTCATCTCAATATTGGGCAAGACAGAGTCACTGCTATCTAAGGGCCTTTGGAGTCATTCTTTTTTTGGTAACACACATACAGGCTTATTTTCTTTCTTGGAATTGGGAAATCATGTGGTATCAGCCCATTAAATTAGCATGGGCTCAGAGATCTGGTTTATGAATGTATAATAAAGTCAGGCTCTTGGGCCCATGGGCAGATGTGATTTCTTCATAGAATGATGACTTCCGCCGTGTGAGAGGCAGAGTTCTGAAGATGCTCAAAAGGTTTCCTGGTCACCTAAATAATCTTACAAAACAACACTTTAACGATTTAAGTATAAATAGATTAGACACATATGGATTCAATTTCCCTTCAAATACACATGACTTGTTAAAATCCAGGGGAAAGGGCTTAGGGCAAAATGTGTTTTTGGTTTATAAAAACCCAAACATTGGAAAACAACAATTGGAACCTTTGTCTGGCTCCCAAATACCACCAGGTCAGCTTATCCCTCGCTGTCAATTTACAGTTTGTTGGAGGAAAGCAGACATGTCTCAGCTATTCTTGTCTTAGGTGACAAAATGCACTTAAAATAAGAGGACCTCTTTGAAAAACATCTTGGAGGAAAAACCCTATCGAGTCCCCCAAGAGGTCTCCAACACACTAGAGTTTCATGTGCTCCACCCAGTACAACTCTGATTCCCATCCTCTAACAAGGAGACACTCATTTTTTTATTCCATTTTTGGGCCTTTGTATTTGCTTACTTTGTATTATTGGTGAGTATTTGGGGCAACTTGGGAAAAACTCTCAGCAGCAATAACGAGTGTTTTAAAAATATGCAAAGACTCAACAAACTCTGAAAATAAAAGTACTGTGAAACCAATTTAAAACTGTTTGAACTCAAGTGCACTGGACCTTTACGCTCACCCCGTTTCCCCGTGGTGGCTCCTGAGTTCTTGTTTAAAGCAACGGGCTGATGGATCTCCCTTCCCTTTTGTTAAGGTGACCATGTAGCCAGTGAGAGCGGTGGGTGCTCATGACTTGTCTGGCAAACGAGAGAGAGTCCATCACACCCAGACCTGTGTGGGCCATGCGGGGTGTGTGTATATGTGTGTTTAGTGGTGGTGGTGGGGACGCGTCCATAATACTTCAATAGCTGAAAAAGAGCGCTGAGTGAGAAAAGATGGACTAATTAGTAAACTGAGTCAATTTGTTGCTGATAGGCCCGGTCCTCAGCCTATTGTAACCATTCATATTTGGCAATATGCATTTTCAGCTGATGGTTAGAAATATTTATATCTACTTGTGTTTTTTTTTTTCTTTTTACAAATGCAAGAATGTTCTGGTGTTTCAATTTTGGATACAAAGTAAAAATAAGAAGGTGTACCTTTGATTTAAACAATGGGAATTTCTACAAAGACAGTAGATATTTATGCACTTGTCTCCATTACTGAGTTGATTGAGTCAGCATTGCCACTCGAAAGAAAATCAGTCGATAATCTAAACTGTATTAGTCAATAATACAGCACCCTCCCGTACTCTAGCATTTTATCAGAGGTACTCACCAGGAAGGTCACAATGAGGGCGATAATTTTGAACACCTACCAAATGCTGTGTGTTTTACTGCGACTCTCACTCATCTTCCCCCAAGCTCCTCTAGTTAGATGTTCTTAACTCCATTCTCTGGATGAGAAGCTGAGAACCAGAGTCTATAAATGACTTGACAAAGGTCACACACTTGTCAGTAACAGAGATAACATTTGAAGCCAGATCTGAGGGATCACAAAGCCGTTTCGTTCTCTTTTCCAACCCCCATCAGCCTGCTGGCTGAGCTGATCAGGAGGAATGGCTTTCCTACAACAGTGCGGTAGCCCTGAGAGAAGAGCTTGCGGGTTTCGGGACAGTATGATCTGAGAAGCAACATCTCCATTCTTTGTATGACTTCCTGGCAACCACGTTTACTGAGTGCTTATTATGTGACAGTGTTTTGACCTTCGATGCATTTAATGTCTTAAATGTGTTCACATGCATCAACCACTTTGGTTCTCACCGGAAATATTATTCCTATGGATTAGAAAAGGAGACCAGCTAGGTTAACTCTCCCGATGTCACCCAGCTAGCAAGTGGCAGGGCCAGGATTCAAAGGCGGGGAGGATGGACTAGAGCCTCAGATTTGCAACCTCTGTGATATACTGTCTTTCATGTTCAAGCTGGTGGGGAGGAGGAGGCCAAGACTAGAGATGTAAACTGAAATTTTAGTACGAGGCAATATGGGCAAGACAAGAGCCTTCCTCTGAAATAAGAGCAATGAGGGCTAGAAGCTGCGCAGACACGCGTCAGGTGGTGCAGATATTCTTACAGAATGCTGGAGGACAAGTCTCCCAGCAGTGGAAATGTGAGATTAGAACTGGGGGCCTGCAAATCATGGAAAATAAATGCAACAGTCCTCACAGGACAGGCCAAAACGGAGTTCCCAGGAAGAGGACGGAGCTGCCGTCAGCTTTCATAAGCCTGATGAAGTGGTGCGGGAGGTAATGGCTCTCACAAGGTCAGGGCCAAGAGCTGCATTTCCAGGCCCCCAGGCGACTCTGCGGTGAGTCTCCTGCTCCCATCTTGCGTATCACAGACTGGGAGCCTTGGAGCTCGGCAGGGATGGAGGGCAGAGCCTGTTACCCCAAGTGCGGTGAGGCTCCCTGGCTCTAAGCAGGGGCTGGTGGACTTGTCACCCTCCCAACTGGGGTGGTGTAGGGAAAGTGGAAGTTCCATGGCCAGGATGGTCACCTGATCCTAACCTACCTGCCCACGGCGCACATGCAGTGACGTGATACTCAGATTGCTGCACAGGTGCGTGCGTGCACATGTGTTGGCAGTAAGCCATTATTGCCTGTGTTGCTAGAAAGAGCTCTGCCCAGTGTTCTGGGGTGGAGCCTGGAGCGGAGGCAAGGTGGTGAGCAGCTTGCTGTGGGCAGACCTGCTGGAGGTGGACGCGATTCTGGTGCTTGAGCTGCCATCACGAGAATAAAGCTGCGTGTAAAACCTTTCACCCCAAACATTCTGTCATCTTTTTTTGGTCTCACTGAATCCAGAGTGAACTTGCCCAGAGCTGAGAATCCCCCTCTGGCTCAGAGTTACAGGTGGTCACCTACAGAACAAAGTTGGGCATGTCACCTACACAAAGGGACCAGAGGAAGTCTGTCCCAAAGATTTTGTATTTCAATGTTGCTATTTCTGCTAATTTCCAATAGAAATCTCAGTCTGTAGAGTAGCTGGGATCTCTCAATTTTTTTTAGAATGGTTCGAATTAAGTATCACATTGCCTCTGTGTCCCCATCCTAGGAGAAGTAAGAGGGATGGGGTGGCCACGATCAGCCAGGTCTGCTCCTGGCCCTGTGTTTGGGCGGTCTCCTGAGACCAATGAACTCTGAGATCAGAGGTGGGTGACCAGCCCAAAGCTGGGGTTCCCTTTGGCAGGAGAAAGGGGTGAAATGATTTGGACCAGGTTAAGCGCTGGAGCCTGGTGGGGTAGAGGAAAATGAAGAGGAATCCACAGCTTACAGCAGCATCCTTGACAGCTGAATTCCACCAGTGGCATAGAGGGGTGAGAAGCCCTATACTGCAGTGCCTGTGAAGGGATGTCCAGGGGAACAGCTGCCTGGCTCGAGAACCAGGTCCATGGGGCTCAGTCCTGCTCCAGGCAATGGCCGAAAAGAACTGCTTAGAGACGTGGCACTCGCAGCGCTCCGTATGGCTGTCCCTTTATGGGATTTAAGTTTAGGGTTGTTTTTGCATAGTCCTGTGCCTTCTGACGGCCTTCCCTGAAACGCTCACAGGGACACCTGTCAGAGCTGCCTGCACCCGAGAGGCGGAGCAGAGTAGGGGTGCGAAGCTGTCCTGCAGCTCAGAGTCCTGGGAGCAGGCAGTCACCTCGCTCTGGAGGAGCAGCCCCAGGGATACGGAGCCTGTTGGAGCTCCTAAGGACCATGTATGAGTCACCCACGAGACGGACACGGCAGTTATTTATCTGCAAGGTCCATTGTGTAGCCACCAGCCACATTTGGCCACTGGGCACCTGGATTGTGGCCAGTTCAATGGAGATGTGCCCAGAGTACAACATACACACTGGGCCTTTGAAGACTTAGCATGAAAGAAAAGAATGTAAAATCTCAATATTTTTTATTGAATATATGTTGTCATCACAGTATCACAGATATACTGGGTTAAATGAAATACGTCATTAAAACTAATATCACTTGTTTCATATTGTTGATTTAAAAGAAATTTAACTTGCATATGCTGTGGCTCACTGTAGGTCTCTATTGGATAGCACTGCGCTAAGACATTTTCTCAGGAGAGAAACTCGAGGGGGCGTTGTGGAGGAAGGCTGGACACCCCAGGGACCCTCGGGGCGCCTGAGCTGTCCCCATGCTCCCGGCCTGGGGCAGAGCATGAGAAACTAGATGTGGACTGATGGGAGGAACACTCAGGGTCAGGAGGCATAGTTTGCACGCTAACCCTCACTTCACCTCGTCCCCTTGGTGGGAAGGCCCTTAGCATTTTGAGTGTCAACAGCCCGTGATGTGTTTTTGTGAGTTGTAGCGGTGAGCTACGAGTTTGACGATGGTGATAATGGCAACAGGGATGACTTTCCCGTCCTGAAATGCTCCAGCCTCTGCCGGGCATCTCCTTCTTTTCTGGCTCTGCACGGCAAACACATCACCTGGACCCACACGTCACAACAGTGTCAGATTTCACATCTCCACGGCTCGCTCTCCTCAGACAGAAAGCCTCATGCCGGATGAACCTGTCCAAAACTGCACCATTAAAAAATTCTGTGTGTCAGATTAAACTCAACACCCAGCATATTAAATGCATCCCACGGTTGCCCCAGAGTTTCTGGGTGAATCAGAACAGATGACTAATGCTGAACAGACATCACAGAAACAAAACAAAACAAAACAAAAACACCTTACACATTCACTTATCTTTTTTTTTTTTCCAAAACAGAAGTGTTTGACCATTTAGCATTTAGAGACTGGGAAAATGAGCTTTCATGAAATACTGCTGTTTGGGTGATGGTGTGTCTAGAGGAGGACGCATGTGACCTTCCTGTTAACATCACCTATCACTGCTTGGCATGTGGCAGACGGAGAAGTGTGCTGGGCGTCACCTCCTTTTTCAGAACAACACAATGGAAATCTTCCAGCTTCTTCCTCTTTCAGAAGGCAGAAGTTCATTCCTTTCCTTTTCAATACTTTTTATGTAACTTGCTGAAGACAGGTGAATAATATAAGCTGTTAAAACAGAGGCTTCCCAAAACGTTTGGCCAAGGCCACAGAGAAGAATCAAAGCCAGTGCGCCTGCAAGCAATCCTATGAAGAAATGAATAAAGTGGTCACTCTTAATTCTGTTTCCTGGGGTATCCATGTGGGCGTTTTAGACTCTCCCAGCAGCAGAGCTGCTAGCATGAATAGCCGAGGTCCTCTGTCTGGAATAAGTTTCTGGCCTCTGCCATCTGGTCATGCCTGGTTGAGGTCTCAGCTCCTGACCTCCACGGCAGAGCCCACTTTGACCTCAAGGCGCTGCCAAGGGCATCCCACAGGCCACCCCTGTCACCTCTCCCCTCTGTCCTGCCCAGAGTGAAGAGACCTAGCTTTTTCCACCTGCCAATCAAAGCTGGGGAACCTTTTATTCCATACTTAGCAACCACAATAAAAATGTAAATATTTAATTCACATTAACAAAGGTAGGTGGCATCTGACACTCAATCGGATCTCATGGGAGAGCACATACAACACGCACAACTGTGTGCATCGTTCAGCAGTGATTTTAAAGGATGACTTAAAAACACCCGTAGCTTAGCCAAGCGCCGCACCTCTAGGTGGGGCAGTCCCGCGTTTGAGCTACGGGGTCCTCTGCAGCTGACGAAGGTCGGCCCCGCCGCAAAGGCGAGCGGGACGCTCTTCAACAGCATCGCATCCATGGTGCACGGGCTCTGTTTCACCCCTCTCAAAACAAAAGCAAAGTTCATTTTGCCTTTTGTTGATGGTTTTTCAGACACTCTTTCAGACCCACGAAGTGCTAGCCCACCTGCTGTGCCCACCTTCCAAACCCGCTACAACTCACAAAAACACATCACGGGCTGTTGACACTCAAAATGCTAAGGGCCTTCCCACCAAGGGGACGAGGTGAAGGGAGGGTTAGCGTGCAAACTATGCCTCCTGACCCTGAGTGTTCCTCCCATCAGTCCACATCTAGCTTCTCATGCTCTGCCCAAGACCCTGGGGTAGAAACTATGAGAGGTCCAAGGGCCACCGAAAGAGGCTTGCTGCTTTGCGGGCACAGTTATCCAGGCAGGAGGAGGAAGTAAATTCAGCGTAACTGAAGGACCTCCACGTGCATGCCCAGGGTGGGTGCATGTCAATAGTACTCTAGACTCACACTTCACACATTCAATTTCTGATGTTGAATTCCTATCTATTTAATTAACTCTTAAGACTGCAAAAAATTGCTGTAATTATTTGAGACGTGGCATGTCCCACCACAGGCTGTTTCATTTTGTCCAGTATTTTGAGCCCGCAGGGCCACAGGAGGGCCCACTGTAAGGACAGATGGGCGGCAGTGGCGGGGCAGGAAGGAGAGGCCTGGAGGGCTGGGGTGGGAGCCAGCGGGAGTTCTGGGCGGGGAGGGGAGGGCGGGAAAGCAGAGAGGGCAGAGGAGCTGTGGGCTTTACCAGAGGCACGGGCAGGGCCAACAAGGAGACAGAAAGCCACTGGGAGCAGGTGCTGCAGGAGCGTGGTGTGAAGCCAGCCTTGAGAAACGAGCACTTTGCAAAAGCTCTTTCTTTGGTCAAATTGCTTCGAGCTGCCGTCCTATCAGCCCAGTGCCCCAGAGGACGTCTGCAGTTCCCTTTCCTTTTTATCCCCACACTTTATATATTTCCATGGTGCCTGGATCTCTTAACAAGTCAACACATCTTTATTCTAAAGACTGTTACTCAAATCTGTGGTTCCGTCTCCTAAGAGTCATTTGATAACCTTTGTATTAGATCTTATGTTTACAGGTAGGCAAATAATTCCTTGGTTTTCCAATAGTTTTATTTATTATCACACACCAGGACATTTATTTTAGAATCCTGGGATTTTTCAAGTAAAAAAGCCCAAAGATCTGATATATATATAGTTAACAGAAATGGCAGCTTCGTTCTGCTATTATTAATGTGAATATTATCAACCATTCAGCTGGTAACAACACAGGCTTCCTTAAAGCAACGGGATGAGAAGGTCTGCCCGCAGGAGTCCTTTTACTGCAGCAGAAAGATAGTATCAGGCTTTCAAAAGGGGGAATGAAGATATTTTTAAATACAGGGTCCCCCATCTCAAAATATAAAGTAGTGGTTTCGCCCATGGTAGTAATTTCGTACGGTGAGGAAAAATGAAAAACCACGAACACATCCTGAAAATACACTTTACCAGATTTTACTGACTGGTAATTATAGACTGCCCTGAGTCCCTATGACAAATGTTAGTGGAATATGGGAGGCTCAGTGCCACTTCCCTGCTGGCTGGGGTCTGGTCTTTAACTGCGGGGGGAAAGACCAGTGGAGTAAACAGGAAGTCATCTCCATGGCGACGAGCCATTCAACCTAGCTTTTTAACACACGAAGAGGTAATTACTTTATTTTTTCATATCCATTTTTATAATTTTCACAGTTTATAATAACAGTGAGGACCTTTAGGTCAGACATTTCCTGGCTGTTAATAACAGGCTGATTTAAGGCCACCAAAGCTTAAACGCGGTGCCAATTTTTTTCCCTAATGAAAAGAGAGTTCTGATTTCTTTTTTCCTTCCTGAAGTCTGTAGCATAAATAAATGACAGCATTTTCTGTTCACACACATGGTGTTTTGGTTTCCTGCTGACGATAACATCAAGGAGGGGACAGATGATCAACTGTGGCGGGGTGGCGGGGCGGGCGGGATAGGGCTTGGGCTGGAAAAGCCACCATGGATCCCTCCGGATGGCAGGTTGCAAGGCGATCCCAGGGGACTGAGAGAGAGAGAGAGAGAGAGAGAGATTGAGAGAGAGAGAGAGAGAGAGAGAAGAGAGGGAGGGCTTCCAGGGCGGAGCTCAGAGCATGAGGACGCACAGCCTCTGACACCAGGCAAGGTTCTGTTGGAGGCTACCACCGGCCGTGGTTCCCGGACCTCCCCGCAGGGGCCCGAGTGAGGGCAGCTTCCCTGGCCTTTGCCCACTCAGGAAAATCTGTCTTTCCCACGAGGAAGGTAGCTTAATGATCTATGCATTGAAAAATCCCAAGGCAGCCTGCAGTGATGGAATGTGTTGGGAGCAGGAAGGCAGGGCTGGGTGAAGTCATCACTGTAGGTTTGAGAGCGGCCTGTCGGGAGCTGGAGCCCAGCAGCCCCTCTGCCGGAGAGGCAGGGCCCGGAGCGGCACAGGGCTCCCAGCAGCCTGAGGTGGTGTGCGATCCAGCTCCCAGGGAACGCTCCCCCTGCTTTAGTCCCTGGAGGGAAGAAAGCACCCAGGAACCCCACAGCAGTCCTCTTTAGGAATTCCTGCCGGTAGCTCAGCCTGGCTAGCCATCCACGTGTACACATCCAGTGTGGAAAAGGGGAGACAGGAGAAAAATCCCTGACAACCGCATGTCTGCAGCCAGAACCGTGGGGAGCCGCCCACTGCCACCAGGCCCCAGAGAGGTGGGAGAGAAGCTACACAGGACGCAGGGTGGAGGCCCGGCCACTGCCACATCTCCAGCCAGAACTCAAAGGAAAAGGCCTCAAAACTGAAGGAGACACTCCGCACGGGAAGAAAGGGAAGCCTGGTGCCAGAGGAGGGCGGGGTCCTGCAGAAAACAGAGATGCACACGGCCCAGGCCAGATATGGGAGAACCCAGAGGGCCAGCAGAGGTGCTTCTTCCTCGATATATATCGGTGTTCTGACGACTGCACAGTTTGAGGTAAGGTCACTGCAGGAGCGGGCTTTTCCCTCGGGGGTTTCGTGATGGACACACTCAGCCACAGTGACACTAATGCCTTAGGACAAGAGGCCACGGCAGCCCGCTCGCTCTTCCCAGGCACCCATCACAGACCGTATTGCCTTGAATCTGAGCTCCTGGGATCCGCTCCTTGGTCCGCCATCCAAAATCAGGCTGTCTGGAAAATAGCTTTGCTCACAGGAGCCAGAGTTCTTCCTCTCAGACTGGGCTTCTCGGATTTAGAATTGGAGTAGTTTTCTTCTGTTCCCTCGGAGTCAGGGTCAGCGTGTGCAAAGTTGTTAAACAAGGTGCTAGACATGGGAGCGTCCACTCTCCCTCTAACCTTAACCATCAAGGGAGGACCTCACCGGGCATTATCATGCCTGCATATTTTTAGCTTCCTTCAGAGGACTTGTATACTGTCAGATATCATTACCCACACCCGCTGCCTCAATTACCATAAACATTAATGAAAAGAATCCTTAGTAGAGCTGAGTAGAAGTAAGGGGAAATCATGTATCTTCTGTTTACCTCTAGTAGAACTGGAATCCCCATCAGCCCACGGGAGCCTGGGCGGAGCGAAGCGAGAACTGACTGGGCTCTGCTCTCCGGCTGACGTGCAGAATAGCCTTTCCAGGCAGCCCTTCTGATAGACTGAATCCTGACAACATCTCACAAAACCTCATCTTCTCAAGCACGTCCCTCTGGCTGTCGGTGATGCCGGGAGCCGGCACGGTCCCAGCCGTCACCTCCCCTGATGCTTAGTGGCGGCGGAGGATCTTCCTTCCTGTCCCCGCCACCCCTGCTCAGACGGCCGAGCTCATCACCGCAAGCCCCCAGCAGAGGCAAAATTTCCCCTTGGTCGCTTGTGCAAAACTTTTGCAAACTACATCAAGAGTCCCTTGAGGGTGGGTGTCGCACCTGCTTGGTGTCCACACGTCGTCTCGGTGTCAGGCACCTAGTAGGCACTCAGTGTCTTTGGGTGCCTGGAATCCACCCCGGCTGCAGCCTGCACCGACCTCACTGCCTGGGGCGCCTCCAGCCTCTCTGCTCCAGCGAGTCTCTCGGCCTCCCCAGGAAATTCCTTCCCCAGCACCGATCAGGGTCAGCAGAGCTGTGTTCTGTCTCGTGGGTCCAGTCCCTCGACATGCCATCGACACTACGCTTCTGCAAACCACGACCGTCATTCCATAATCCCTCCTTTGAATAATGGGTGAGTTGGTCCTCTTTTTAAATTTCATAACTAAGGTACCCCAGCTGGCACCCCAAGTTGGGTGGGTATGGGGAAGTTGCAGCATCATCCACTGGCCTTTGCTTTAGTCCCGTGACACACGTTTTGCAGCAACACACCACGGAGACTGGAGTAGCTGTGACGGGCAGGCCTCACAGTCCTTCTTTGGAAACTACCCCTCTACTAACAGACTCCCCTGCTCCCTGCCCTTGTGTCCTGCAGGGCTTCAGCAGCCCTGGGACAACCCTAAAATAAGCAACACGCTCAAAGTTCTTTCTGTGGCTTGAGGCCAAAGGATATAGATGGATATGCTTCCTTCCTAGCTATTAATGGAGCTTCATTGGCCATTTTCTGATGGGTCCTCTCAGTTTCCCAAGAAGTAGACATCATGCAGGAGGTGAGATGTAAACATTTAAGAAGGGGCGGATGTGGTGTGATTGGTGTCAACATTCATGGAGAGAGCCGTCACAGGAGATGGGGGAGTGGGCAGCTGTCTGTGGTTAGAAGGTAACACTTGCTCATTCTAGAAGACACTAAAAAGCACCCCAAGGGAGTAAGAACCCCTAAGTCCAGTGTGAGAAATAAGTCAGAAAGCAGAGAATGTAATCATGTTCGAACAGAAGGCAGAGGAGATACAGAGGATTTCCCAAGGGGTTTGCCTGTTACCAGTTGCTTTAACTAGCTTGGCTTCTGGGGCTTCTCCCCTTTAAGGGCGGCCTGAGGTCCTGCGGACCCTTGTGGGGGACCCTACAGCAGAGGCGGCAGGATGGCCTGTGCAGGTGTGTCTTTGAAGGGCAGCAGAGGAAACTAACCTGTGGGGAAAACTCACACCAAGACATACGGCTGGGTGTGGCCTGGGGGGCCTGGGGAATTGTGAGGAGTGTCTGGGACTAGACACAAGGAGCTCTGGGGAACTCTGCAGACTTTTCAATTCTTGCAACATGTGTTTATTAAATATTTACAATGAGCGGAACACTGAGCAGAGGAAGGTGCTGCAGGATGATTAAGGAAACTGAACTGGCCGTGGGAAGGGGTGGGAATAGATTCGGGGAGGTGTGAAACCTGACTCCCTGACAGGCCCCACACGAACTAAGACAGCCAAAAACCATAGCAAGAACCAGGGTCCCATTCCCTCTACTTCACAGTTAGCGCTCTTCTCGAGATGAGGAAACAGGGGGGCCTGTGGTTTTCCTCAAATCCTAAGCATACCAACTTGATTCCTTCATTTATTTTTTTTTCTTCCATTTGACCAATATTTATTGACCACTCACCAACTTCTAGGTACTACAGAACCTGATACTCAAGACAGACACAGTCTCGGCAGCCATGGAGCTCACAGTCCAGAACAGGTGTCAGAAAACATTTTTTATAAAGGGACAGATAGTAGATATTTTACTGTCCCCTTTGCAGCTCCTCATTTCTGCCACTGTAGCACGAAAGTAGCTGTAGACAGTATGTAAATGAATGAGCCCGTCTGTGTTCCAATGAAACTTTATTTAAAAAAGCAGGGGGAGATCCGGATTCGGCGTGTGGGCCCAGCAGCTGACCCCCGGCCTGGAAGGGAAGTCCCTAGGCATGTCACTGTCGTGAGCGTGCCGATCGCTTTGAAAGGGGAAGGGTGATAAAAGAACAGAGGGTAAGGGATCCTAAACTGTCAACTAGCCTACAGCTGAGGGCATGGCATTTCAGTTGAAACCAAAGGTTTAATAATGAATTAGCCAAGTTGGGTGGGTATTGGGAAGTCGGAGCATCAGAGAATATTCCTAGGAGAGGGGCGAGCATGAATAAATGCCCTGGTGTGACAAAGAGCAAGGAGACATTCAGCAACACTGGAAGGAAGAACGAAAGGTGGGAAATGGGGAGAGATGGCACTGGACCCACGTGCAAAGGGCAGATTAGGGAGGGTCTGGTGAGGCACCTACGGCAAGGGGGCCTCTCACCAGGTTTCCCACATTGGAATCCCATGGCCACACTTGTGTGTTGGAAAGCTCCCTTCACTGTGGGATGGAGTCCAAGTAGAAATTATCAACCTGGTCACCAGTTAGAAATCTGAGGCCCAGTCCACACAAGAGACGACGCTGGTCTGAGGACTGTGGTTGTGGATGATGGGGGTCACTGGTTGAACTCAGCTAGTGAGGAGGGAGGTGGTTCTGGAGTTCACCACAAGCTCAAAAACCGCTTCTGTGGTTTGAGGAGACGGCTGCTACCCAGCTTAGAGCCCCATTTTCTGCCTATTTGCTTTCTGGGAAGAGGCAAGAAACTTTGATAAGGGAGGGCATACAATTAAGGAGAGCAGGAAGCTGCTGTGGGAGGGCTGGTGGAGGGCAGTGGGCTGAAGGGCGATGCAGGTGGCGTGGGGCGTCGTGTCCATCTCCCTCCCTTCCCAGTACACAAGAACGTGAACCATGCTGGACGCGGATGGGTTACGGGGACTTTGTGAGGAAGGGCTCTTCTTCATACACAGCTGGCCTCCCACTGCTGCGGATGAATGAATCCCCTACATCTAATGCTGCTGAACATTTTGATGGACTTCCTCTGAATATGGCAGGCGGGACTGAACCACTGCTGCTCAAAATACCAGCGGACCCGATTATCATCTCGGAATGTGTGACAGACGGTAGAGCCTTCTTCCTAAGCCGGCTCACAGACGGCTTCGGAGAGAGAGAACTGGCTGTCAACCGGAAATATTTTAAAGGTCTTTGGAAGGGACAGGTGATTTCAAAAAGTTTGGAAATTTTAGTGTCAGGAAAAGCGAGATGTCAAACCATTACTTGTGACACCGCTGAGCATCTCGCTGGGTTTCATCCCGGTGACCAGTCAGGCAGGATGCATGGGCAGAAAACACACCAACAGATCTCTTCACCTGGGACAGAAAACTACTTAGTGGTCACTTTTTTGGGGAAAACAACAGGGATGTTGCTAACAGAGCAGCCGTGTATATGAAGCAGGTTACAGAAGATTTCTGTGGAAAATCTCTCTTCTGTCAAGCACCAGTGTAGGTCTGGGCAGGAGATTAGAATGAAAGTCAATGAGTGTGTCTCTTCATAGAAAAGAATCCAGCCGGGAGGACGAGAACTGGGATGAACCAGGCCGGTCTGCCTCTTCAGACACCTCTTCCGTCCGCACATCAGCCCCCAGCCCCTCTAGGTTGATGGGAAATGGTCGGCGACAGCCACTGAGCCCTGAGCGTGCTCAGGGTCTCAAGGTCCAGAGACAGGACTGCTACACGACCTGACCTCACCGTCTCCACAGACGAAGCAAAGAGCACAGAAACCGACTGCTTAACGCCGCCTCTCCACCCCCAAGCCTGTTATCATGGAATGCGTCTTCTCTTACCACCCCTCAGCCTTTTCACGTATGTGCTCAGAGGTGGCTGATTTTATTAAGTTCTTGGCATAAATACTGCCTAATTGTCAATTTTTCTTCTTGCAAAACAACTCAAGGGCTGTGATTTTGTGCAGTTGGATGTGAACAACATGGAAGATTCTGAACCTTCAGAATCAGACAGTTATTTATGTCAAGACTTCTGAGGTGTGGACTGCCTCACTTAACCAGTAGGACTGCAAACCGCTTGGAGGGGAGACCATTTTCTGCACTTCTCTGTGTTCTTCGCAATGCCGTGCACACAGAGGCTCAAAAAATGCTTGTGCAGGAGTGCACAGACTCGGGGGTGTCATCTTCCCACTGCACACTGGCTGTGGCTCTCAGGGCTCACGCACAAACCCACTTCTCAGCCCTTTGGCTCTGGTTAGGGACTTCTTGGAACAGTGACGTGGCTGTGGAACACGGATGCTGTTTTGACCCGACCTACCTTCCGCTTCAGGCAGATTCTGTGCAGGGACTTGAAGCTGTGACTGTCATTCTGCCACAGAGAATGTGTCAGTGAGACCAAGAATAGTAACAGTCTGTCATCTCCCTGGTTGACATCCTCATCTAAAATGTTAATCAAGAAGTGCTATGCCCAGAATGAAAATAAAAGTCAAGAAAGTAACAAAAGGCAGAAAGTGCCACTGGGGTAGCATTAAACACCAAACTTCCCGCATGGCTGACGAACTCCACTCTGCGCATTTGGGCTGCAAACATACTGCAGCCGGCAGACAAACACGATGCCCGCCAAAAGGGAAGACCAGTCCGTGCATGCATGATTTTGGTTTCTGTTTAGAATCTATTAACGACATCAGTTACTTAGATCGATTCTGTTTGATCAATCCATCATTAATGGAAACTGTGCTTTTAGTTCACACTTTCATTTGAGTTTCCCATGTCCTGAGTTTCACAGTAGAGTGGACGACTCAGCAGTACTTCCATGAGTCAGTATCTCTGGAAAATCCACAAGATCTTAATTTTTTTAATGAATTTTTTGAATGAAAATGTTATCTGAAAATGGTTAACTATTAATGAGGGGGTTGGACATATGTAAATACTTCTATGATGATCTCAGAATTCAAAAACCAAAGGCTGTTATTTCCAAGCCTACTTTAATAGAAATCCATGTTTACCCAAGGCTCTATATGAATGTTATGTTTTAGGTTAATTCTTTCCAGAGTAATAAAGCTCCCAGAGAGTAATTTGAAAATGTGTTTACTTATTTACCTATTAAACAAAAAATGGTCTTGTTCACAGGGTCTGATCTCCCTCTGTGCTCTCACAAATAGCAGGTCTGGATGGAATTGAAGTTTGCCTTTACCCTTTGGTGAAAGGATGATATTTCAATTATCTAAGGAACATGCCAGATAAGCAGGACAGGCAACGGAGCCGATGCTCGGGCTGGAGCCCTGAATCCTGGGGCCACCTAAAGATGCCAACGTTTGGAATGTGTCTTGGAGGAAAACAAGGAACTCGAGACAATAATTTGGCTGAAATGGTAACATAATCCAAATGAAATAGCCGCACATCGATATTTATGTCTCTTGAGAATTTTTCTTCTTTTACAATTTTTAATTTCAAAGTCATTTCAGCCAAATGTTCCTGCCGTGTACTATTTGTAATATCGAGGAGTTGGAAACAACCTTTAAATTGTCGCCACATTTTCACTATTGTGAACTCCACAGAGTACAATGATTTCACTGGTAGAAAATGTATTGGAAGGAAGAAAACCAGGAAAAAGAAAGAAAGAAAGAAAGAAGTACATGCATCTACTAAGAAATTCTTCTAGAAAGCAAAAATAATTAACATTTGCATCAACAGTTATAAAACTGGCTGACGATGAACCCAAATTACCAGCACTGGAAAAATCTAATGCTTGAGAAATTTACTCATTTTAAGAAATCATCTGTTCAAACCAAATATTCGTCCTAAGACAAGTTGTTATTTTCATCACTGCCATCTTGCTTAGAATGAAATTACTTACGATTAAATTATTTTAGCCAAATTACTGAAGGAAACATTCTTCTCCCCAGCTGAGTCACTCTCTGTCATGGAAGCTCTGAGGGTGCACCACTTGGCACTCCATCAAGCACAGAGTGTCCGTGGGAACAGGTCTCACTTTAGGAGGCCAGGAGGCGACCAATCCCTGCAGCCCACTGGGGGCAGGCACCGTTTTCTCCAGGGAGCTCCCCCCCACCGTCTGGCCATCTCCACATCCCTCAAGACAGCTCAGAGGACCTGGCATTTGATGGCATTTTATGCTGGGTCAGTATTAGAAACCTCTGGGTTGAGTAGCATTTTATAATAAAACAAACACAACTTAAAATACATATCGTAAAATAGAATTTTATCATTTTAAACAACGCACTCACATCCATCATCAGTTGTTTAGTTTTGCCAATGCACCTGGGAGGTAGTCAGAGACGAATTTGGTTGACCATCTTACAGATGAGAAAGATTGATTTTAGAGCTGCAGGGAAACTTGAGCATAATTTAGAAGTCAGATTTTCTCCTTTTCTATGGTACACGAGGTAGTCCACACAATATCATACTTTCTTAAAAAACAGAGACATTCACTTCCTTGCTCCCAAAGCACAATATATACACAGATGTAAAGAGATATTTTATAAATAGGAACTTACTGGTATGAACTGAAATGTACTCTCAGTTGAGTCGGTGAGACCATCAGCCTGCTGAATGCAAACACCTGAACTTGAAGTTGGGATGACTATAGCTCTCTTACCTCAGCAGCAAGTCATTTCTCAGTTCTGTTTTGCTTTCATGGTGTTTAGGGCACACAGGTCCAGGTGGGTACAGTGACTCGGCAGATGGTCCCCAGTGACCCTGCTACCTGGTGCCTTTCCTGTACTTTCCTCCTTTATAGGCTGGACCAAGGGACTCGCTTCTATGAACAGAACACAGCCCAGGCAATGAGATGTCACTTCCAGTGTAAGGTTATAAAAGGGCTGTGGCTTCTGCGCCACTCATTTTCTCTGGCCCTAGCCGCTTGCTTGCTCTGCTGAAGCCATCCGCCACATGGTGAGCTGCCCGGTGGAGAGACCCCTGTGGCAGGGAACTGAGAGGGTCCAGTCCTGCCAGCGACCATGTGAGTGAGCTTGGAAGCAAATCCTTGCCCTGTGGAGCCTTCAGACGGACTGTGAGTTCACTGGACTATCTTGTGAGCTCTGGCCAACATCTTGGAGAGACCCAGAGAACCAGTTCGGCTGTGCCTAGATTCCTGACCTACAGAAACTGTGAGCTAACAAGTGTTGTTATTTTAAGCCACTAAATTTGGGGATAACTTCCTCTGCAACAACTGATAATACACCAGGCAAGCAGTTGCAAAAGGTAACTGTAGAAATCATGGAAGATGACACATGTAGTGGAAAGACCCAGGTCTTAAAATTAGACAGGCTTCTGGAGCCTTGGTTTCCTCATCGTAAAATTGGAATAATGGCCCTTAGTGCATGGATCCTCAGTGACACAGGCACCCAGTTCAGTGCCTGGCTGTTGATGGTTAGTTTTCTGTAAGGCAAGGGATAAAGATGAGCCGCAGAGAAGTGAAGGGACTTGATGTGCCCAAGGACGATGGGATCTAGGGCCAGACTCTAGCCTATTTACCCCAAGTTACCACACCGTTGATGGGCAGGTTGTGAATTCTGAATCCAGATCTCTGGCTTCCTCTACACAATTTTGAGGCCTAAGCCACCAACTCTGAGTGTCTAATTCCGAAGAAGAATCCTCCCTGGGATTTTGTGCTAAAGCCAGTGACTCCAGTGGGGCTTGGAACACACTAAGAACAAAGGCTTACAGAAATAGATGGAAGCAGAATGGCACCTCCTTTAGATGAATCCACATGTAAAACACCATCTTCCCAAACACGGTCGCTCCTCCACCCTTTAGCTTTGATTTTGACATTGATAGAGAAGCTTTCAAGAGAGCGGCACAGCTCAATTAGATGAAGCTACTAATTTGAAGGAACAATACATAATAAATGGCACTTACATGTGATGATTGTAACAGCAAACGTCTTCTGCCATTTTTTTTTCTCTGAAACATTTTATCTTGCCTTTTCCTCCCTCTGTGTATTGTCAAGGACTATTGCAAATGTGTGGGAGAGACAAAGAGAGAGGGAGAAGAAAGAGTAGAATTCCCTGGGAAGAGGACAGGGTGTAGAAAAAAGGTAAGACTGAAGACAAGTGTATTCAGAGGAAGTCAGAGCACCCACACTGATCAAGGGGGGACTGGGTCCTTCCCCGTGTGCTCAGGTATGGGTGTCCATGTGCACAGGAGGAACACACCGGGAGTTTAAAAAGACACCATCCTTCAAACCTCCTGGAGTGTTGTGAATTAGCCCAGGACGCTGCGATGCTGCTCTGTTCCTGTGCTTCTCACACTAGGAAGACAGGTGGTCTTTTGTCCTGGGCTCAGCATACAGCCAACATCCTCTGGGGCAGTTGAAGGGAAATATTTGAGCTTACTAATAACTTATTGCACATTCGTCTATGACAAAAGCATTGGAGTGAATATGTTCCAAATAAAAACCGTCTGAGTAAACAGGTGGCTCATGGAGAGGAAAATCGAAACTACATATTCACTGCTCACTTCTTCTGCCTTCCTTTCACTGGGAACAGCCGTGTCACGCACGGGGTATACTGGACAGCATTTCAGATGAAAACAATCTGACTGGGACCCAAAAAAGCATTTGCCCAAAGCTTTGTAGATCTTATTCCTCTTCAGAGTTTGCATTATGTATTGGGAAACCACCGCCAAAGAGTGGGAAGATCTGGTTTCTAGTTTTGACTCTGGTTGTAGTTAAGCAACTGGGTCATACACAACAGTGTGATTTCGGCAAAGCTCTGTCCTTCCTCCTGTGTCCAGCACAGACTCAAACATCTCCCCACCTCGTAGCCGCTCTCTGGGCTGAGTCATGCTGTCCTCTCCCCTGTACCCCTGAAATAAGCTCCCCGCAATGGGCCTGCTTCACTGCCACCCCCTCAACCCACCCCTTCCCACCCACTGTCAAAACATATTGACGGAAGTAAATCAAGGCAAGTCACTCTCTACTTAAAACTCACATGCTTCTCACTCCCACCTTTCTTGCTTCACCTCTCGCCACTCCTGTGTGTCCGGCACACGCCTGGCCATCTTGTGTTCTGCCAGTTCCCAGGCCAACCCCTTTCATGCCTCAGGGCATTTTTCTCTCCTACGTCTGCCTAGAACACGCTTCACCCAGTTGTTCTCCCACATCACTGTGAAGATGGTAGGGAATGAGTATTACCTGAAGTAAATCAATAGATGACCCCCAATCCTAATTTGCTCCTTTGTCACACTTCAACTTGACTATCAGGTCCCAAAAGGAGCTCTTCCCACTCATTTTAACCAGAGGAACAACTCCCCATTATTCTCAAGTGCCCACTTTCCTTTTCCTTTGGCGCTAATCAAAGTTACGGCAGTGAAACTGTTTTGTTTACTGATTTACTGGGTGTCTTCTCTCTCAGAGTTTAAGCACCATCTCTGTCTTCTCCAGCAGCATGGCACAATGCCTAGCACATAGCTGGTTTGTAACAAGTATTTGTTGAAGCAAATGAATAAATGAATGAACCCAAATCCTACCATATCGATCACGTACCTAGTCTTTCCAAGGCTGTCACAGCCTGAGATACTAGACTCTCTGCACGTCACCTTGACGCGGCTCCTCCTTTCACGGCAAACGCCGAGCAATTACGTGCACATCCATTCAGGCTGCGTTCTCTTTGCCCTCCATTCGGTGCACACGCGGTGTTTGCCTCGAATGTCAGCAGCTACCTATTTGTCCTTCAAAACTCAGTTCACACGTCCCTTCCTCTGGGAAGCCCTCTTTGGCTACGTCTCCTCACTGTCCTGCCCTGCACCTGCTGGTGGTGTGCCTCCTTCTGCTGTAGCAGATGCCATGCTCGAGTGGGCTGCTTCCCTGGCTAGCAGGTCTGCTCTGCAGGGCCAGAATCGTTCTTACTACTCTGTCTCTTTGTCTCCTAGTACACAGATGTTCAATAAAAGGTTTTGAATAAATATTAGGGAGTGGTTGATTCACTTTTTCTGAACGGCATAGGCGTGGAAGAGGTACTGTCAGTAAGGGCACACCTTACGGAATGCACTCACACTCAGGTGATAACTCGAGTGCCATTCGGTGTGAAACCAAAACATCCTGTTACCGTGGCTTAAATTCATATTTTCAGCTGCCAAACTTCCGGCTTTGCGGAACAGCGTCCCTTGGTGTCATCCTGTCCAGAACTGTTGCGTTTACCCAGGGTAGGTAAGGTTAACCTGGTGGTTTCCTCGTAAAAGAAGAAAAACTGTAAACGCCAACTTGCCTTCCTTGTTATCTGCTTTTGACTATGGAATTGGCCATCGAGAAGACATTAGGGCATGACGTGGTCACGCGGAAGTCTGGGTAGCAGGCGAAGTCTTCAGTGGCAGAGGCGGGGACCTGAAGAGGCGTCAGACAAATGGAGAGGCTGAGCTCCCGTGCTCCATCTGTCAGATGGCCTGACTGATGGCTCACCTGCCTCGGACCCCTCGGAGCCCCAGAGCACACAGGGGGGCTGAGAAGCCTCTCAAGTGGGGACAGCAGCGCTACAGTCCGCCCGAAGCCCCGCCAGAGTGAACTCACCTGGAGCCTCTCCCCGCTTCGGCAGCATCCCGGCATTCCCTTCCTCTCGTCCACCTTGTAAAGTGCGGGAGGAAGCAGGCTGATCTGAGCAATGTTTATCCCAGGAAAAATATTAAAAATAATAAAAATAACACCTTACATTCGTCTACTTGTCTAATGCTTTATAATTGTAGATGTTGTCATTCATGGAAAACAACTGTAAGCATGACGGAAAATTTCAAAACTGTGTATTTGGAAATGAAAAATAAGTCCTGTAAAGCAATATTTTCCTCAAAATCTGTCCAAAAACCACCTGGGAATTTTCTTGTTTAAAATGTAGGTTCCCAGACCCCTGAAAGACACACAGAGGTGGACACCCTCTGGGTGTAGCTGGGAATTTGCATTTTTATGAACACGGCAGTTTGAGGGGCCACATTGAAAGCATGCGACTTTTTCATTAGACGGTGGCAAGGCAGGGGAGGTAATATCAGACCAGTGTCCTGGGATCACACAACCAGAGGATTTGGGCAGAACTGAGAAGGGCAGTTATTTTAGAGGAAAAGAATGGAAGAAACTCAAGATTCTCAACTGAAGGAGCTGAAGTTTAACTAGCAGCATTAAAACACTAACTACAAAGGGTGGCTTGTTTTCTCAGGGTGGGGACAGGCGTGAGGACACAATTACCGTCATCAAACAGTGCTTCCATGAGTCACTGAATACCAAGTGGCTCTGGGACCACAGTCATCTATTATTAGAAATGTAATAGTCGTATCTTATTTTGAAACCTGTTTTTAATCTATTGCCACCTGTAAAACTAGACAAAACAGATCAAATGTTAAGGCTATCTAAAAATAGGCTGAGCAGAAACATAATTAGGGTTCTAATTAGGATTATCATTTAGCAGGCTATGTAGACAAGCCTGAAGAGATAAACCCCTATCAGTGGCATTAAGTTCTAAGTGTTTATTAGGTTTATGGGTCTAAGCCATGTGTTTTTTTTGGACAATATAGAAATTATGTTGAACATGGTCCAAAACCCAAGCAATGATTGCCATTTATTTTCATTTAAACAATATTCTAAGTGCGGTGATTCCAACAGACTAAACACTGGGTCGCTTGGAGGTTTCTAGCTCATGAGAAAACTTAACTAGACATCTTACACTAAGTTTTCAGATACCACGTTCGGAGAGAACTCAGATCCGTTTTGAGTTTCTTTCTCGAGGCTAACATATTTTTGTCATATGCTATAGAACAGTCTGAAATCTCATTCGATTACATACCCTAGAAGCCACTCTCAGAAGACAAAAAATAAATATCCTTAGATATATTCAACACTTCATTGTTTTTCATACTAACAAGGAAACCCAGTAGGGTAAGGGTTGTGTTTTCTTTTTAAAGAAAAACATATATGATCTTTGGTATTTTTATAGTAAATGACTATACCAATGTGATCAGTAGCAGAAAACACACACTCAGATAATAATTCAAAATGACTGAAATAATGGGGCCTCACTGCAGAAACCCACGGCTGAAGGAGAAGAGAAACGTGCAGGCCTGCTCATCTGGTTACCTTACTCAAATATTTCTTTCTGGAAATACTTCTCAGGTAGATGAAAGGAGCGAGCCAAAGGAGCTTTATCTTTTCTCTCTCCTCAAGTTACCCTCCCAACTCAGAGTTCCCTTGAGACTGGAAAAGGCTCTTGGATGTTTCTGTCGAAGAGATGCAAGGTGCCTCACGGAGGCGCAACTCCAGCTGTCCGCAGGCCCAGCCAGGGGGGCCTTCAGCCATGTGGTGTGTGTGTGCCCATGCGCCAGGAGTGGGCGCTCCCTGCAAGTGGTGAGTCAACCACGTTCCATACCTCAAAAATGTGCCTCAGAAATCTCATGCTCTCCGCACCCACAAACCAGCTCTTTTCTCATAGACTCATGAATGTCACTGCAGTTCTTTAAACAGAAACTGGAGAAGAATCTTGACCCTTTCTCCACATTGTCCCTAAACACAGTCCCATCGCTTTTCCTTCCAGTTACAACCCAAATCCTCCTCCTGTCTGTCTCCATGACATCTTTGTCTGAGTCATCAGTACATCTTGTCTGAAGAGTCTAGGCTGAGAACCTTCTTTCCATTCTTTGCATTCTCCAATAGGTTTCACCCATAGTAGTCAGAATAATTATAAAATATAAGTCATATCTTATCACTCCCTTGCTCAAAAACCTTTAATGACTTCCAATTGCACTTAGAATAAAACCTGAATTCTCAACAGTGCCCGTGAAGGCCAGCATTATCTGACTACTGTCTGTCTGTCCAGCATGACTTCCTGCCACTTTGTCCCTTGCCTGAGGCTCTCCAGACCCTGGTCTCCTTTGAAGAGGTGAACGTCTTTCCTCCCTCACTGTTCCCTGGCCCAGAGTGGTCCACCCTTCCCCCCAGCACAACCTAACTGTCTGACCAAAACTGCACACCCATCGTGCCTTAGCTCCAGCATCATTTCACCAGAAAGGACTTCTCCAATTCTCCTCCCATCTAAATTGGGTCCCCTCTCTTCTTATTTAATTAACTCGGTATTCTCCTTTGGGATTCAAAAATCCACAAGGGCAGAGACCATGCATATTTTGCTCCCCACTGTACCTGCAGACCTTGCATAGTTCAGGAAAAAGTGGTAGAATGAGAGAGAACAATTTCCTTTCATATCTTCACACAAAGATTTTAAATGCCAAGAGAAGTAGAAACAAGTAGGCTTCCAGGGGCTTCTATGTCAGGCTCTAGTTTCCCATAGAAGAGCTGCAACTGTGCAGGAATAACACTCAATAAAACTTCTTTTACCTGGGAAATGTGGGTGTCAGCTCTTGAGCAAATGCAGGAACAGATATTTACTCATGGTGAATGCTCTTTTCATTAAGCAATTTATCTCCACATCCTTTGAAGTGTATCATCGGTCTTCAAAAAGAGCAAGGCTTCTTGAGAGGTAACTCCTAGACATTGGTCTCAGCAACAGCTTTTTGGATATGACATGAAAAGCATAAGACACAAAAGCAGAAATCAACAACGGGACAACATCAAACTAAAAAGCTTCTGCGCAGCAAAGGAAACCATCAACAAAATGAAAAAGCAGCCTATGGAATGGGAGAAAGTGTTTGCAAATTGTGTATCTGACAATGGGTTGACGTCTAAAATATATAAAGAACTCCCACCAATCAGGAATGAAAAAGCAATCTGATTTTTTAAATGAGCAGGGGAACTTAAAAGGCATTGCTCCAAATAAGACATCCAAATCTTTAATAGATACTAATCCTTTCCTCTCTCCCTCCCTCCTTCCTTCCAAATATCAGTTGTGCCTCATGTTTCAGTGGCTGCTGACATATCAGTGACCACACAGAGGTAGTAACCCCGCTGTCAAAGAAGTTACAATATAGTGGGAGGCTGACTTAAATAATTTCACAAACTAGTTTAATTATAATTGTAATAACTTACATAAAAGTTTACTAGGAGAATGAATGACAGTGTTGCCTGTCTTGATTTAAAGGCTCAGGGAAAGCTTCCTTGACATTTCAACGAGGTCTCAGGGACTGCTTTCCTAAATGCCTTATATAAAGTGTAACTGCTTTATAAAATGCATACCCTAAATGTTTTGTAAAAAAGCTTAGAATCTTCTGTATCCTTGTAAATTTACACACCTCCTATTCTTCAACTTGAAATGGTTCAGTTAGAGGTGAATTGGGAAAATCACTGTCATTGGTCTGATCATACAATTTTTACCTTTGTTTCAGGCTCTTTGCACCTGAGAAAAGAGCCTTTAGGAGCATTTGTAGTGACATACACACACACACATTTTTAAAAGTCATATAACACATTCATATTTTTGACTTCATACACCATCTCCACGATTATTATTAGGTTGCTCTGACATCTTAGGAAGTGCCCTGAATATCACAAGTACAGTCAACAGAAGGCCTCTGACCACCCTTTCCTTCTGACTTTCTCTAAGGACCCACCAACCAAGATTGGCTCTTAGAGAGTGGGAATCTAGTATTGCCTCTGTGGAAGGAGGAAAAGGGTTGGGATTGAAAAGGAAAATGTAAAAATCCTCAACCTTCTTTGTAAAGTTTTAGTTCATAGAAAAATTTGAAGCAAATTTAAAACATTGGCAGATTTTACATTCAGAGTGTAAGGTTTCATGGATCTTGTTACATTATCTTTCTATGACACAGTTTCTGAAATTAGGGCATCTGATTTGAATTCGTACAATTAGTCCATTTGTTAATTAATTAAATTAACACACACAACAAAGAGCCATCAAGCACCTACAACATACTTAGATTTGCGCAAAGAAATGCCATGTGAAAAAAGCAGTCAACCCATGTTCCGTGCCTTCACCATAGTATAAACTTCCTGATTTAGATTGCCCCAGAATAAGAGATGATTTTTAATGGAGACTGGATGACAGATCCATTTTTGGAGTGTTTAAAAATGGCCAGCCTATTTACATCCTGATAAAAAGCAAATGCCTCTCCTGGCTGTCACCTCTTCCTCCCACCTATCTCCCGTTCCAGTATCACTGCAATGGCGATTCATGTCTGCTAAATTAGCAAGTCTTCATAAAGTGTTTGAACAGACACATTCAATGAAATAAGAGACAGTATTCTGCCAGAGAAAAAACTTGGGAGCTCTTAAGTCCAAAATCTACGAATGGATGGATATCCTTTGTGCCAGAAGGTACTAGGTAAGCTCGTCTGCCGTTGGCTCAGTTTCTAAATTGGGTTAGAGTAACTGTCAAGTTCTTGGACAAATTATGAGAACGTGTTTTTCACTCTTGTCTTAGCTTATGAAAGTTTCTTAAATAAAAGCTTTACTCCTCAGAGCATACCAAGACATGCTTCCAATGTCAATTGGTCCGAACAGTGAAAATGAAACCACAGATTTGAGTGCCATGCATATTCAGTCATGTTCTTGTATCCCTGAATGGCTATGAACTTACCTCATCCTGGACTTGGCCGGATGATTACCCGCTGACCGTGTGATAACTCGTCAGGTGAGATTAGCTGAGTCTCCATCCGGCAGCCAGTAGGCAGGCACTGCCTTCGCGTGATCAAGGAGGTCTTCCCCAGCATCTCTGTTAGATAATTTGAAGTGGTCCTCCAGAGCACCTTCAGCTAATTTCCGACAGAATAATGGGTCTATTCTACTACGGAAAGGCTCTTTTGAAACCACGAAATTCCTTCTGGGTACAAGAAGACAAAGAAAGCAGTAACCACCAAAGCATAAATGAGTGAAAGCAAGGAGCCTCCTGAGATATGTGCCAGGATTTTGAATTCATTCACAGGAATGGTATGTGCCTATGTTGTCGCCGTGATCACAGAGGGTAAGCTAATCATTAATAATTTAGTTCCCTGGGTTTAATTTTTCATATCATTTCAAGGTTTGCCTCATTTATAAACATCAACCGATGTGGTCAAAAGTGGTGGAAACACAATGTTCTCTTCATCATCTGTTCTGTAACCTTGAGTGCCCACATGGTAGAAAAAACTAGAACAATGGAAATGAAGGGCTGCAGGCCTGGCAGACTTCAGACTGCCACTTGGCTCTGGGCTCTGACTCCTTCCCTGTGAAGAATATGTAATACGGGGCATTCCACAGATTAAATAACAAGAGTTTAGCTGCCTATCCTCATGCACTTAGTAGCTGAATATGATAAGGGAGGGTCCTTCCCTGGAATGCTCAATCCCCTTCAACCTGCCTCGGAGGTCTGCTCTCCAGCAAACAGGGGCTTGTGATCTCAGTGCCCTCAGAGGCAGTGGGAGCTATGGAGCACAGGGTGTCTTCTCTGAATATGCATCTTAATGGAATTTCTTTCTTAGTTCCCTCTGTCACTATCAGTACGAGCAAGAAGCAGTTCTCACCCGGAGCCCTTCCTTGAAGCCTTAGTTCCCAGCTTACCAGGCTCGCCTTCCGTGTCAGAGACCCACTCCTCTGAGCAGCCCCCCTCCCACACCGATGCACGTAATCACCTCAGAGGAGGCCTGTGCCTGCAGAGGGCAAGACACAAGGGTGGGGGGTGGGGGGGGGATTGGCAACTACATAAAAAAGACACAAGACAGTCCCCGCCTACCAGTCACATGCCGCTCCATCAGAACGGGAAACAATGGGGAGAATGAAGATCATTCAGCGGAACACGATCCATTTTGAGCAATCTCTAATCAATTCAGGGACACCTCCTCTTCACCCCCCTCTCCCCTCCATCATCTGTCTGCATTTATGTAGCTCTGAGCACAGCATTAAGAATACTTTGACAAGGGTGTCATTTTACTCTGAATGTCTCAAAATGATTAAGGAGAAAAATGTTCTCTTTTGCCTTTCAACTCCAAAATAAAAATGATCTGAGAAGGAGAAAAAGTTTCCCCAAGAGATCTACTTTTGGGGCCGAGTCTTATAAGACCGCCCTGATAAGGGAGACCATGTCGGGGTGGGGGAGGGTGTGACCTGGGTTGTCATCCGCCAGGAAAGGATTAGTCAGGCCAGCCCAACCCAGCTTAATTTGTCCCCTCTTACAAGGACTTTAAGGGGAAAGAACTTCCAATTTATAGTTGGAAGTTGGAATTCAGGCTCTGTTCCTTACTTCCCATGTGATCTTGCACATGTCTTTACCATCTGGGAGTTTGTTTTCTTATTTGTAAAGTAGAGATAATACCTAAATTAGGGTAATATAAATATTAAATGAGGTAATGTAGGTGAAATGCTTCCCACACTACCTGACCTGTGCAGGTAGGCAGTAATATTTGAAGGGAATAAAGACAGAGTTTAAAGTCTCCAATAATGGAAGCTTAGCCTTGGGTTACCTTGGGGGTAAGAGGCCATCCCTGCCCAGGGATAACATACATGGAGCCCTGCACCCCACACATGGGCATGTACATTTCTCAAACCAAGTGGCTCTGAGAGGAGATGAAAGGGAAGACTTGGCATAGGGCCTCCATGCATGCTCTCTCTCTGTGCGCTTTACCCTCTAGGCCTCCCACGGCGTTTGCTGGCAGATGCCACAGCTGCCCCCAGTCATAAATACCTGAGAAGCCCTATGTCAATGTGAATGTCTCTTCTCTCTCAACTACAGTCTCTGACTCCTCTTAGCTGTCTCTCGTATTGCAATATATTTCCGAAAGAAATCAGGTTATGTATTTTGTGGAGCTTCCTACATTCAGGATTTTACGATTTGCAAACCTAGGTTTTTAACCGTTTCCTTTATCTGATGTATCTCGTGTAGCAGCAAGTTGGATCTGGGGACTTTCAAGACTCAGGCTCTCTGTTTTGTTAAGAAGGCCAAACAGATGACGCTGTGTCCTTTCCAAGACGTTCCTTTTATTCTGTGGTTGTTTCTCTTCCGGGCGATGTTGAGACTGATGGGTGGGTTGGAGCATGGCCCGCCTGATGCCCTCTTTATCGAGTCCACCTCACGGTTCCACCAGCCATTGGTAACTGCTGCTAGATACACTGTTGTGTTGGGGCTTGTGAAACCCCAGTATTCCAATTCTACCATTTCCTTTATTATTTATTTTCTCATTTTATTTATTGGCTGGAATTATTTTATAAGTAAAAATGTCATTCATCAAGCATTTGACTACCCCTAGGAAGGACAATATAAATGTTTACATTTTTCACTTTACCAATTTTCAGAAGGATGACTTGGTTCCCTAGTGTTCTTCAAAGCTGACCAATGGTTTGTCGTAGTTTTTTTTTAGTGTAATTGTGAATGCCTCGACGTTCACATATTTAATATGTTTCAGCCTGTTATGGTCACTCTCCTTTTTGAATTTCAAATGTTACCATCTTTGGTCAGTGGGACTGCCTGCAAGTTGGCTACCAAATCCTTTGCACATGACTCCAGTAACCGTAACTTCCTTGTTTTCTGGACACAACAAAATGTTCCTGATTCATCTTAAACCTTTTCTGCCCCAGTTCTGGCATCAGCCATTTCCCCAAGTGGGCTTATCTTATTTTATTGGAAAATGTCATTTAAAGACCACAGCCTGTAAGTTAGAAGTGGTCAGTCACACCAGGTCTGTTACCATTTCTAATAGAAGCAGTTGTTACCGTCTTTATACATGTTTTACAATTCAGCAGAGTTAGATCTCCCTCATTGTTCTTCTTTGTGGTTTTCAGTTGCTATTACTGCTTTTATTATCCTTCCGAATAAATTTTATAATTAATTTTGTCTAGCTTCAGGAAAAATAAATTACTGCTTTTTTTTCTTAATTGAGCTAACGTTATATTTATAAATTAACCTAGGGAGAACTGACATCTTTATGAGGTTGAATTTTTCTATCCAAAAACATTTCTGCTAGTTTGTTCAACTCTCCTTGTTTATCTTTCAATAGTGTTTCAAAATTTTCATCTCATAGGTCTTGGGTTAACCCGCTTGGGTTTTACCGAGCTTCTTAAGTTTCTGGCTTATGTTTCTCATCATTTTAGAAAATTCTTGACCATTATTTCTTTTTTGTTAAGTGCATTTTTTAAATCAAGTATCGTTGATATACAATCTTATATTGGTTTCAAATGTACAACATGGTGGTTCGACAGTTACCCACATTAAATCCTCACCCCCTCTAGTGTGGTTACTATCTGTCAATGTAAAAAGATGTTGCAGAATCACTGGCTATATTTTCCATGTTGTACTACTATCCCTATGATCAACTCATATTATAATTGAGAATTTTTTTGCCCCTTTATCCGCCTCACCCTTTCCACACACCTACCCTAAACCCTCCCCCCTGGTAACCACCAGTCCCTTCCCAGTGTCTATGAGTCTACTGCTGTTGTGTTCACTCTGTTTAGTTTTGTTTTTAGATTCCACAAATAAGTGAAATCATATGGTATCATTATCTCTTAAAATAACACTTCTACCCCATTCTCTCTCCCCTATACTTCCTTCTAAAATTCCAATTACAGCAATGTCAGACTTTTTTATAATATCCCACATGCTTTTATAGCTCCTTTTCATGTTCCACATAGTTCACTTTGGATGTGTTATTGACTTATCTCAGAGTTCAGGAACCCTCTCTTCTACATGTCTAAATTGCTATTAGACCCATCTATTGAGTATGTAATTCAGTTATTACGTTTTTTTTTCTGATCAAGAATATTTATTCCTTTTGAAAATTTTCATTTCTCTGTGAGATTCTTAATTTTTAAAATCTTTAATCATATTACTCATAGCTATAAGTTCCTTGTCTGTGAATTCCAGTATTTGGATCAAATTGTGAGAGTTTCTGTTGTCAGTATTTTCCTTGCATTTTCAGTCATATGGTTCTGTCCAGTAATTTTGTTACTTACTTCTGGACATTGCTTACATAACTTTTTAGAGTTTCCAGATAAAGCTATCTTCCTCCAGAGAGACGTCACCCCTCCCTCTGCTTGGCAGATACTGTCGTGATCCAAGTGCACTGAGATAATTAGAAGCTGAGTTGCAGCTTTAGGAAGACTGTACCTCTGAGTTACTTTCCTCCTGAGGAACAGCCCTATTGTTTTCTATTACTGCAGATTTAGTGGCTTTAAAATACAGTCTTTACTCTCTTACAGTTCTGTCTGTCAGAAGTCTGGCAGGTTTTGATAAGCTAAGATCAAGATGTAAACAGGGTGGCCTTCCTTTCTGGAAGCTCTAGAGGAGAATCCGCTTCCTTACCTCTTCTAGCTTGTAGGGTCACTCGCATTCCTTGTCATGGCTTTTTCTTCCATCTCCAAGGCCAGCAGTATAGCAACCTCCAATCCCTCTATTTCTCACTTCCATAGTAACATTGCCTTTTTCTGCTTTTTATACATCTGCCTGCTACAAGAACTCTTATGATTAGATTTGGCCTACCCCAATAATCTCCCTATCTCAAAATTCTTATCTGAATCACATCTGCCAAGTCCGCTTTGCCATGTGTGGTAACATATGCCCAAGTTCACACATGAGGGTGTGGACATCTTTGGACTATTCTGCCTACCGTAAATCCACCAAGTAAGGTTGCCAGATTTAACAAATAAAAATACGGAATGCTTGCTTAATTCCAATTTCAGACATACAGTGAATAATGTCTTATTTTAAGTAGGTCTTAATGATCACATGGTCATAGTTATACTATAAAATTATTTATTGTTTATCTGAGATTCAAGCTGAACTGGGCCTTGTCCTGTGTTTTCTCTGCCAATATCACCTCTGACCCCCACGGTCAGAGCCTGCTGGACTCCCTGGTCCTCCCCTCTGACTGGACCTGAGCTCCAGTCCTCGTCTCCTCAGTGTGACAAGATCATGAATAACTCAGGTATGCTCCTTGGAAACTTCCTGCTTAGCTTCTTAACCTCCCGGGATCAGGCAAATATCTTGAAAGGAAAACTATCCATGCACTGGGAAGTTCTCTGACCCACTTTCTTACCAGTTCTTATTACAACAGGTCTCTAATTTTGAATTTGCAGCCCCATGTGACGGCCACCATCTCTGTCAGCTTCTCTTTTCCCACGGTGGTCGGAAACTCGGTCTCTTTTCAGCAACTGGTCCTCCAGGGAAGGTGGCGGGGGATGACTCTCAGCTCCCTTTGTACTGCTCGGCCCCTCTTCAGAATCTGGAAGCCCCCCCACCCCCCACCCCAAACCTGGCTGCTTTCGTAGCCTTCTGAGGCACTTACACAGACTTTTCATGATTCACCACACCGGACCATTGTTTGGCCGCAAACGACTCTAGCAACTCCAATCTTCCAACAGCACACGCAGGGATGTCCCGGGATGACCCCAAGCAGTAGAAGCGCTGACAGGCGGAAGGCAGGGAGGCGGTGTGGTGGTGGCCTCAGGATGGGGAGAGTGTGGCCGCGGGGCTTCAGAACCTGGGCCTGGAACTGAGCCAAGCAGGCCCCTCTGCACAGCAGGAGGTTGGCACAGCCCCTCCCTGCACACTCAGCTTGCCTCTCCAGCAGCGTCAGTCAGATGCTGGAGCTTTGTCCTGAGCAGGACAGTTTAAAGAAGCAACATTTTAATAGAATGATTTTTCGGGCTTTGACCCTCTTTTAATCACACTCCCTTGTCAGCAAAAATGTTGTCAGTGCTCCATCCAGTGACAGGGGTAATCTTGCTCCTGGCCTTGAGTCAGACACCACCATGGCCAGCTGTGGGAGGCATGAGGTTGGATATGCAAGGTCAAAGGCCGAAGGCATCCAGTCAGGGCTTCTCTTCTTCCTTCCTGTTTCCCATCTGGGATGTATTTTGTGCCTCTTGCTTTGCATCTAGAACATGATTTCCTTCTACTGGGCACCAGACCTCCACCCACCAGGTTTCAGGAGCTATCATTTCTCCCCTTTCCATTAGCAAAAATTGCCCAGGGGATTCTGACCTAATTTATACTGATGAGGGAAGGCAAACAAGTGAATGCATGGACTTGAGCTCACTCTGGGTGTTTCCGTTGTGCGGGGTTTCGAAAAGCCCTGAGGTCAAAGGTTTCGAAGAGCCCTGAATTGCAGGGGAGGGAGGAGTTTGGTGTTTTGGCTTCTTTTTCCCTCGCCTGAAATTTCAGTGTGATTATGAACTCAGAAGGGGATGCTCAGGGCAAAGTCAAATTTTTAATCAATAAAATATTTTAAAAGGGAGCGAGGGGACCATACATTTCCCAGGCAACATGAATATTCTGGGAGAATAATGAGTTGATATTGGATTAGAGAAACATAAAATGTCCTTTCAACAATTATCTCATGTATGATGTCTATATACTATCCTCCATGGGACCCTGGAACATAAAACTAAGGAAATCTAAATAATGTATGGATTTCAATTAGTTATAAGGTATTAGTTTTTAGTTCATTAGTTATGACAAACGTACCATCCTAATAATGTAAGATGTTAGTCATGGGGAAAACTGGGTGTGGGACATACGGGAACTCACTGAAATGTATTTACAACTTTTCTGAAAATCTAAAATTATTCTAAAGTAAAGGGTTTACTTTAAGTAATGATTTCATATACAAAGAAGCTATTGAAAAATTAAAGGAGGTAGGATAATAAAAGCTTACATTATGACTGAAGTTATGAAACAGAATAGAAATCTTAATATTCCATGCAGATTGACAGAAATTACATCAGCAAATCAAGTTTATCTAGAAATAACACAGTAGAAACAGCATTTCAAGTTGGGAGAACAATGTTATGGAGCTCAGCAGCCCCCCAAGTCCTTATTCACTTAAAAATGACCCTGAGACACGGTCTCTGAATAAAAATGTACATAATTCCCAGTTTTTAAAGAGCTATGGGCTGGGAGCCAAAAAATATTTTCAGACTCTATTCTTTCAGGTTCCTAAAATTAGCCTATTAGAACGGTCTATCTACTCAGCTGTTCAAAATGCGAAGCCTATCCTAACTGTTTTCGTTCAATTTTTTTGAAACGAGATATTTGATTTTTTTTTTTTACCATTTTTACAAGAAATTTCGAACACACACACAATAGTAGATGCAACGGGAGCTGAGGATATGCCCATCGTTCAGCTTTCCCAGTGACCAAGACTCACCAGGCTTGTTTTAGCTATCTCCTCCTCTACCTCCTCATTTTTTCCCTAGAATAATATAAAGCAACTCCCAGATATCAGAGTCATTTACCTTTTACATATACCAATGTTTTAGGCATTCCTCTAAATATGGATCATCTATTTGCGAGGCAACTATTTTAGGAAGTGAGTGTAGAGATGAGTCAAATAAGGATCTTGAAGAACATACAAGGAGATAAAGGCCAGGATGGAGGCGCAGATACACGCTGTAGGAGTTCAGAGCAGAAGTGGAGGACTTGAGCCAGGAGGGCTGAAAGAAAACCGCCGCAGAGGCTGCATGCAAGGCAGACTGGAACTGAGGAGCAGAATTCCGCACACACAGAGCCAGAGGGCCCCCAGCCCTGCCCACCCTCTTCTCCTTCAGATACTCACACGTGGGCAGGAGCCAGCTCAGAGGAAGGCCGTTTCTCAAGAAAAAAAAAAATCAACCATAATGGGCCAAATATTAGAGTGCCTAATTTGATGAGGAAGAATTTAAAGACGGTTGAGTGTCTCGTGAACCAGACAGAAGGAGGCCTCAGAAAGAAGTTAAATGACTATAAAAAAAAATCAAGATAGTTCGAGGTCTCGCCCCCCTGAATTTGAGATCTACACCTGCGGAAGGTGAAGATGTTGGCGTGAGAACAAGGCTAGAAGTAACTTGTGGCTTGGAGCTGGTAAAATGTCCAAGAATGAAGAGAAAACCTTAGAAACAATGAGCGCCACCTCTTTGGGATGTCTGTGTCGAGGGATAGAGGGAAACTAGGGGTGCTAGAGGAAGAAACGGTGATCGTCATAACCTGATTTTTCTCATGAAGTGGAGGCAGGATCACGTGCTAGCCATGGGAGTCAGATTTAAGTCGAAGCAAAGGAATTAGACCATGATGGACACCCAGGTGCACCCGGCATGCTCCAGGCTTCTTCTACAACCTCCAGCCTCCTGGCAATAGGCAGACCACGTGGCTCACCCTGGACCATGCTGTGTGTGCATAAATGAGTTACACTACTTCCAAGATGAGACACGGGAGAGCTGAGGTGCCACATCCAGGCTTCTCTGCCCCTGTCACACAGCCCCTAGGAGCCACGTGGTGAGACAGCATCACAAGATGGAAAGGCTGGATCCCAAATCTTTCCAGAGAAGGAGCCCATGATTGGCCATGACCGTGACGTAACAGAGGGGCGGACTTGTGTTCTGACATCCTGAGGTTTACTTGCTAGTGAAACACAGCACAGCTCCTCCTGTGAGAGTCACGCTCAGGGTCCAGCTGACACTAGCTTACAGGGGTCGCAAGGCAGCCCTAGGAAGCTAACGGGTCTGCCGGGGCTCCTCAACCAGATAAACTCTCAGAACAGAGACCATGGCTCACACATTCCATGGAGGGCCTCCCATAGTGTTTTACAAAGACTCACTGGACATGAAAAGGGATGGGAGAAAGCCTAGGAGATTGACCTGTTGGGGTTCCCACGCTTCATAAAGAGCAAAGAAGAAATCTTAGATGTTTCAGCTAGAAAAATAAGGCGGTGGTCTAAAGAGAGAACTCTGGGAAGAGTGTTTGCATTTTCAAGATCACCGTGGTCTCTGGGCTCAATAACAATGACGCTATTATGCAGAAGGAGTTCTCACAGGCAAGGCGTCGGGCTGAGTAACTGATCAGGGGCCAGGACCCTAGCTCAGACACCATGCTGATTTAAAAATGATATTTATGTCTCCATTGCTCCCCCAAATATTTTGATCAACTATACAATTTCAAAGCAACCGCAGATGTGAGTCCTGGATATGGTACAGTCTCAGGAAATGTTTCAAAAACAACAAAATCATTACAGAATCAGGACATTTTAGAGATGATCTTCGGGTATCACAAACCTCTGTGCCTGGAAAAATAAAGCAGCTCCTGCCAACACCACTGGAAGTAGGTCAGGACGATTCCCACCTTCAGTGCCTGTGGAACTCAGGGGAAGGGACAGGGGAGGCATGTAAGTAACAGCCTGAGAAATGGCGGTAGAGATGTGATTTCATGATGCTTTGATAGATGCAGCAGTTTAGTACCCAAAAGAGTCAACTAAAGAAAACCTGCCGTTTCTTGCTGCAGAAGATAAGTGTCATTAACGTGTATAGATACCATTCTGTAGTAAGTATTTTCCTGCAAATTGTGCCATTTATTTCTTAAGACCAATGTCTGGGGTAGGTAATAGCATGAAAACAGGCAGCCGACACCGTTCCCTGCTGTAAGAACGCTGTCAGGAATTAGGCATCAAACTGTCTGCTCTGTGGGGGCCTTGCAGCATGGTGCCAAGGCCCAGGACACATGACACCCGCCAATGGATGATGTAGGGCACGAACGAGCCACTTTGCTTTTTCCATGCACTTGTTCCTTGTGTTTCCCAGGTGAAGATCTAAGGACAGAGGAGGGGTTTGCTCATGCCCCAGGCTGAACCAGATGAGTGTAAGCGTTCCAGGTTTCTGAGCTTCTCACAGAAGTTTAAAACATTTTTCTAAGCGGAAGAATCTTATGAGGCCCATTGTCCCTTTGTTCCTGGAAAAGACCCTGAGTAGGCTGCTCGGTTAGGCGAAGGTAACTTTGGAGAAAGTCTGAAATGTGACGAGCTGCCTGCTGGCCTGCGGCTGTGTGCTACGCATGTCTCTGTCTCTTGCAAAGATTGAAAAGCTTCTAAGTTTGAGTCCATGGTCCAACTAACTAGCTGGGTGTGTAACGATACACTGTTCTATCCCCGGTGCTCAAATCATGGCCCCTTCACTGAATGCTGTTTGCAGGAGTGTGTGTTGAAGCAGACCCTTCATGGGGTGGACCTGAGCCACACGTTCTCTGGTGCTGGCGGGAGCTTGAAACAAATCAGGGAGAATTTGGTGTGGCTCTTGGTGGATTGGATTGCTGTTCTCTTGCATAAAGTGTTATATAAAATGGAAAAGCCCAGCATTGGTAAATCTCTGGAGCCACTGAAGCATTTTCTTGAGGCCTTACAACTGTTCATGCCAAGGAAAATGTGGGATATTTCCTAAAGGGAAGGAGTATTTATATAGTCAATAGGAAAGACGTGAGGAAGCTGACCTGAGGCTGCATGTAGCTTTCTCCTTTCTCTCTCAGGGTTAGACTGCTGACAGGGAGAGGCCTCTGTTGGGCAGGACAGACAGGGAGGTGGTCCAGTGGGTGACTCTGAGGCCTGGCAGGGCTCACGTAGTGAATGTCTATATTATGATCTCAAGGTTCCTGTCTTGACGTAGCTTGTAGTAGCTACTAGGAATTTGCAGACAAATGCCCCAGAATCTATGTATGCGCTCACAAGAACATATTTACAAGGTATGTTTAAGGAATAGTTGACATGTTTCATTTGTGAGAGAAAAGCGACTCCCCACCAGAGCCAGAGAACCCCTGCAGGGATGGGAGAAGGCATCGCCGTGTGCCTCCAGCTCCCTGGGGAGGTCTGGGGGTCCTGGAAGGCTGGAGCTGTGTGTGGGCTTCCTGCCTCCGCACCCTCTGCGGGGCTGCCTGGGCGTGAAGGTGCTGCAGGTGGGCAGGCTGCTCCGGGAGTCGGGGAAGGAAGTGTGCAGGGAGAGGGAAGTACTTGGTGTTCAGCGAGGGAATACACGATCGCTGAGAGCAGGTGGCTTGCTCACCTGATGCTTGTATGAGCAAACAGGACTCCGCTCGTTAGATTCTTTCCTCCCGAATGTCTCCGCCGGGTTTGGGGGTGTGTCCAGAAACACATTCTCTCTTTGTCCCTCTCACGACTGTCCCCGTCATCTCTGCGTCCCTCCAGGTAGACATCCATGGGTGGGATGAGAAGCCTTTCTATTGGAGGACTCGGAAGGACCTTGTCACAATCCTAGTGAAGAGCCTTGGGAACCTCACACACAGTGTCCCTTACAATTCCTGGTGGCCGTTTTCCATTCTGCCGACACGCCATCAGAATGCTCTCTGCAAGGCCAGGGCGCAGGCGGCCCACCAGCTCCACCGGCTCACGGGGGCCGAGGGCCTGCGGTGCAGCCCTTGGGGGACTCTGGGCGCTGGGCTGCCGAGGGAGGAGAGCCCGAGCCCCACGCTGCTCCCCAGAGAGGAGGCCCTGAGCCACAGCAGGACAGGCCGCCCGTGGGCAGGAGGAGCCGGCAGTGCCCGCAGCAGCCGAGGCCGCAGCCCGGTTCGTTCTCTGCCTCCTCGGGGGCCTTGGGAGGAGCAGGCGAAGCCCCAGAGCAAAGTGATAAAGGCTTTCCTTTGGGGACCCTTGAACTAGCTCACGGGGAGTCAGCTTTAGGGTGGACGAGGAGGAGACCAGGACGAGGGGAAGACGTGCGCTGGCCTCCTGTCAGGCACTCGGTGACATTTGCAGGGGCGGAGGGGTGATGTGCTTCCTGGCCTCCTTCGGAGGGCTTTCCTCCCGCCTGTCAGCCCCTCCTCGGTCCCCGAACCAACCCAGCCCTTCAACGTGGGTGCTTCTTGGGGACCCTCCAGCCCCTTCTCCTTCTCGTGGCACCCACGCACCCTGAGTGACCCCAAGAACGCCCGTGGGGTCCCCAGCCGCCTGGGTTCTGGGGACTCTGCCCACTGGACTCCAGTCAGACCCCTTCCTGAGCATCCCCTGGACTCCTGCCTGCCTCCTGGGCGTCTCTGCCGAGCTCCCCGAGACGCCCAGCTGAGCGTGGTCAGCCGCTCACCAGCTCTGTCCACACTTGCCCTCAAGCCTCTCCTTTCTCCACCACGTCTGCAAGAACAGCAGGATCCCTCGCCCAGGCAGAGCCCAAGAGAGGTCTCACAGACCCACCTCCTGCCCCACTGTGCCCCCACCACACCCGTGCACACTCCACTCATGCCTCGCCTGGATGGCAACCTGGGCCCCCAGCTCCAGGCTCATCTCCTACTACTTAGCCCCTCACAGTTCTTACTGCTCTGGTCCGGGGTCCCGCTCTAAGAACTATCGCCACGCTGACGAGCCGTGGAACTCCCGGGCACCACCTTCCAGGCTCACGGACGAGTGGCCAAACGGGATGAAGGTCTCTCACTGGTCCAACACGTGTCTATGGGAAACACACTCACTCAGTCACCAGGGAGGAGGGGGCTGGGGGGCCTGGGCAAAGGGCAGGATGCTCTGCGTCCCCCCGTTTTCTCATAGGAAGAAGGAGGTCTCTGTCCCTCCAGCCAAGCCATGAAGAGTGGATGTGCCTACAAAGGACACGGGAACCTCACTCCCCAGCGACGTTTACTGGATGACATCAGCCTGGAGGCAGCGACCCGGAGCACCACAGGAGTTCTCAGAACCTGACCTGCATACCCTGGACATGGCCAGTGTGCAGACATGGGGCCGGGGTCTGCCTTTCTTCTGGGGTGATCTGAAGACAAGACCAAATGGAGGAAAGGAAGGAACAGTGGATCAGCCTGAGCTCCCACAGGGATCCACAGTTTTCATGGGAAAATACAGGCCACAGAAGGAAGCTGGGCTGCAGCCTACTTTAAGGTGTCCTGCCTGCGCAGGCGTGAAGGGCTGGGGTGCCCTTCTGGAGGCACGGGCTGGGGAGGTGCCGCTAGAACACATCACCCATGGCAGAGACGTGCACGGCACAGAGATCCTACAGAAGAACCTTTTCCCCTTTCCCTTTAATCCTTCCTTGCTTCCCATTCTGTCCTGGAAGAGCTAGACGCAGGGTGACAGGGTGGACCGCAACTGCCCAAGCCAGCTGCCCGAGGCCGAGGAAGAAACGCCTGGCAGGACACACCTGGGAGCAGAGCAGGGGACAAACATCAGGCCTCATATTCCAAAGTCTAAGTCTTCACGTCCCTCCTCCACTTAAAATCCCCAGAGCCTCCAAACATAATATAACAAGCTCAAATGCTCTTTAGAAAAATAAAGAATAAGCACACCCGCATTACAAAAATAATTCAAAAGCAAAACAAAATAATACAAAAAGCTCACATATTTCTTATCTACAAAAAGTAAACGTATGGAGAAGGTAGTTGGTGTCTTGCTATTGTTATTAAACACATTTAGAGACTTTTAAGTC
This sequence comes from Smutsia gigantea, assembly GCA_032199065.1. Lineage (NCBI taxonomy): Eukaryota > Metazoa > Chordata > Mammalia > Pholidota > Manidae > Smutsia > Smutsia gigantea. The sequence goes on along the minus strand of JAVSCE010013573.1, from coordinate 63,389 downwards.
GACCACGAACTGAACACCTCTTGCTCTTCCTGGCCCCGCCCAGCAAGCCCGGGAGACCTCGTTCCTCTCTGTGTATCCACAGCGACAGCTAAGCCCACGCGCTCATCTGTATTGTATCTTACCTCACCCACGAAAAGATAGGGAAAATGTTCTGTTTACAGCTTTCTTCCTCTTGAGTGCTCATAGAACTTTTTATCACATTCAAATCAGTAACCAACAAAAATAAGGAAATGAAACATGATCTGTTAGATACCACTATCTATAGAGATATAGAGACATAGTTGTTTCTTTTCATACATGACGTCCCATACATGGCCTCCCGTTTGTCTCAGCCCGTCTAAACTTTGCTAGTGACAGCCTTTGAAATATGGCAGCAGCTGGCCACTTGCCCAGGTGGCCTGGTCTGCCGCTGGGGGACGGGACCCTCTGCAGTCGCCATAGGGCACCCAGTGGCCATCTTACAGGCCAGCACCATTAGCTCCCTTCAGAATCTCTACCCAAGCCACACGGAAACTTCCTAGAAAATCCTTTCCCCTCTTGACAAAGCCTAGCTCCAGGACTTGATGCAAAATCTTATTTTGGTAACTGAAAAAAAAAAAAAGAACGTAGACTTTTTCTTTATTTTACATTCCCACGTCATCAGCCCTGAATCTGAAATTCTGGGCTGAGTTGAGAGAAAGTCTTAGAAATGCAAAAGGTAAATAATATTTTTTTTAATTACCCTGACACAAATTTGAACAGGATCAGGCCCTGTGCTGGTCTTTGGAGATATAAAGGTGAATGAAGTAGAACCCCAGCTTGTAAAATGCTCCTTCTGGTTGGCATTTATGTAAAAGCATAATTATAACATGCAATGAAAAACTTAGAGATAGACTCAAACACTCAAATATTCCCAGGCTCATTAATCCTTCCTTATGCTGCCTTTATTTCGTGCTGCACTGAACACCGTGCAATAGAAAAATCCAAAGCTAGAACACCATATTTGGGCTTAGTTAATTTGACAGGCAAATAATTTCTTAGGGAAAGCTGACAGGACATCTCCTGGGCTCCTGCACAGTGGAAAGCAGTGGCTCATGGATGCAAGGTGAAGACCTGTTGGAGTGGCAAGAGAGGATTCTTTTTTCTAATGGGAGAGCTTAAAAAAGATACTAAAAATCTGTTGCCACATAACATTTTGAAAAACACATGAATCAGAATCGACACCTCCTAAAATGAACAATAGCTACAGTTAATAGCTTTTATAATAGAACTGATTTGGAAAGTTGGTGAAAACTGGTACTAAAATATCAGGTGGGAAAACACACTGTAAAGCAGTTTCATGACCCTAAGCAGGAGGGGACGACAACCACCCCCACTGAAGATGACTGATCAAAACGAACTTCTAATTTCTTATGGAATTTTTGCCAAGTATCATGTTACTGCAATAATAATGCTTCACATAAAACTGGAGATCTCCAAGCAATGAGACAATCTTTGTGAACTGAGGTCTGAATCAGAACTCAAGTAAGGATATTCCCCCCTTACAAATAAGCAACTCCTGGGGTGTGTGTGCTGTGGGGTCTGTGAAGCCTGGACTGTTTGTTTGGATCAAATAACTCCCTTTTACAGCATGTTTTTTAAATGCTCTGCTATCCCCAAATCATGTTTGACTTCATTGTTTTTCTTTTTTTTTTCTTTTTGGTCTATGTATTTCTTTTTTTCTTCTTTTTTTAAATACAATCTTATATTAGTTTCAAGTATACAACACAGTGGTTCACCAGTGACCCACATTCTTAAATCCTCACCCCCACCAGTGCAGTTACTATCTGTCAGCATAGGAAGATGTTACAGAATCATTGGCTATATTCTCCATGCTGTACTAGCATCCCTGTGAACAAAGTGTATTATGATTGAGAACTGCTGTTCCTCTTCATTGTCCGCTGCCTCCCCACCCACCTGTCCCAACCCTTCCCTCAACCTTCCCCCTGGTCACCACCAGTCCCATCTCAGTGTCTGTGAGTCTATCGCTGATTTGTTCATTCTGTTTTGCTTTATATTTATATTCCAGAAATAAGTGAAATCACATGGTATTTGTCTCCCTCCACCTGGCTTTTTTCACCGAGCATGATACCCTCTAGGTCCATCCATGTTGCTGCAAGTAGCAGGATTTCTTTCTTTTTTGTGGCTAATATTCCGTGGTGTATTCCATATCTGCGTTGCCCATCCATCTACTGACAGACACTTTGATTGCTTCCATGTCTTGACTGTTGTAAACAATGCAGTAAATGGTCCCCAGGAATTAAATGTTAATGCATTCACTTAATTCTAAATATCATTGGCATAATCGTGTAAAGCCTAACTACTTTGAATTATAAAATGCATACAGATATTTCATACTGGCTTTAAACAAAAGGAAAGCCACTCTTCCACGATGCACAGAGGGAATGAGGCTTGTTTGACAAGCTCACTGCTGATGATCATATGTTATGACGCTGCTTTGGTCTGGGGTCTTACAGAGCTTCCCCGGGATTAATCCTTCCTGGTGTGGTTTCACCATGTGTGGAGAGACTTTTTAGGTAAAAATCAGGAATTTTTATCAAGAGGGTAAAGGCTCCCTTTGAAGCATGTATATACATTTCAAATGATCTAATTGTGAATTTAGTAAAGAGGTGAATTAGATGTCTTGGAATTAACATCTAAGCCTATTTTAAGTATTATATGCTGGGGTGTGTCTTTACCCCTGGGCTTCAATGATCACTTCATCATACTAATAAAATTTGAACTAAAAGGTTAAATCCTCTTCAAAAGTTGAAGGCTGAAATGCAGATATCTGGCACTGAATACTCCCCAACACTCCATTTTATCATCCTCGTCATCTGTGGTGGCCAGATTGCCTATTGGCAAGAAAAACGTGTAAACCGGGTGGGGGCTGAACCTGGCGTGGACGCCCGTCAGCACCATTCGCTGCCTGCTTGCCCTGTTTGGAGGGGGCTGAGTCGGGGTGAGATGGGGCAAAGCCACAGGAGCATGGGCTCAGGATGAGCTTGAGGCTGGGGATGAACATTAGGACTGGGTCATAGCTGGTGAGAGCTGGTCACACATGCTGAGCAGTGACGTTTTGATGTTAGTAACCAGTAGACCTCTGAAATCTCCAAGTCTTGGGTTAAGATCTGAATGATCAACAAGTTGGGGGTCCCCAAGAAATCTGGGGAGGCCAACTTTCTCTTCCTCAGACCTTCCCTTTCCTGATCCATCATGACTTTTGTGTGTGCCAGTATGTTACCCTCAAGCCCAATGTCTCCTGCCTACTTACTCCTCCTTCACACATACACACACAGAACACATATGCACACACAGAGCACACACATGCACACACACACAGAACACAGTTAAACCCATTCTGGACCATCTTGGCTAATTGCTTCTTGTCTGCTTTCTACAATAATCTTTTTAAAGAAACATTGATTTTTTCTTTTTTTTTTTTGGAAGTGAGACAGGACCTGGCTTATACGTGTCCACCATCTTCTCCTGACATTAATCAAGAAGGCCAGACTCGGGGGACTGCTGCGCTGGCAGCAAGAATGACAGGAATGGCGCTGAGACCCGGTCGATCCATCAGGAAAGCTCTTCGCCCGGCTGGCAGGGAGGCCGAGCTGGCTGCTTCGGATGGGTGACCGATCAGGCTTGGGCACTGCCTGCAAGCTCCGCCGGGGCACCTAGATACCGTGTACCCCGGAACTCCCCATAAAGGCAGGACCATGGAGACAAAGGGCTAGAAACCTGTGACCAGAGGCCCAGAATGGCTGGATCATAAGAACACATGTCAGCAGGAACATGTTTTCTCTCTCCCCTGAAACCAACAAGCAAAGTTTGCCTTCGGGTCCATCAGCAGAAGAGCTGATCTCAGCGAGCACACTCCCTTCCTGGCAGGACTTTCTCTGGCACTTCACACTCTGGCACCCACAGTCTTGAAACAAAGACATTTATCTTTCAAGAACTGGTTAGGAATTATGGAATGGGAGAATTCATCTTGAGTTTTGCACGTACAAGGGATTGGGAGAAGGGTAGGTACCAGCGTGTGGGCATATTCGACTTTCACTCCCTGATTTCTTGGAAGACATGATGTAATCTCTGATTCCAAGGCCTTCTGGAATATCCAGGTGTGGCTCCTCCTATGTGTCTGTTTCTGAGCAGCTCTAGTTCAGCGCAAACCCAAGCCGGGGACCATCAGCGCCCTCAGAGCACACAGCACTGACCCGTGAGGAGGCAAACTGCAGCAGGCAGCAGCTGCAGACACTGGGCTGGGGGTCCCGAGGAGAGGCTTCTACGAGCTGCATTCTCATTTCACTGTCCCAGAGCTCAGGCCTTTAAATGCAGGTGAGAGAATTTCTCGACCAAATGCAATAGTTGGAATTGTTCCTTCATCATTTTCACATCCTGGTGAACCATTCGCCATGGTAGTCACTTAATATTTGTAAACATCAACTAACTATGATTGACTTAGCAGTTTTTAAAATGCCTAGGTTTTACAGTGTAAACTTCTTATTCCAAAACAAAACTTTAAATCATTGCCCTTGTTTTTTATATCTCTTGGTCTATTTTCCAGCACACATTAAAAGGACATGTCTATTAAAATCAACATGTCCCTGAATTGCCTAAAGTCATGCTATCTGCCACCAGGGCTCCCGCACTGCTTGTTGGGGAACACTGTCACGGGGCATGGTTTGCAGAGACCACACCTCTTGGTCGCCTGCAGCGGAGGCCCGTGGCCTCCAAAGGGAGGGGAGGCTTAAAATGTCAGTGCTCCCAGGAGAGAGCTTTGCCCTAATGCTCTTGAAAAGCGTTTATGGACAGTATCAGCACTTCCTGGAGAGAAGGGTTTGAAAAATGGAAAAACCACCATGGATGGCTTGGGCACCCACATGATGGAAGGTCATCTTTTTTAGGTGGGGGATGGAAATGGCTCAGACAAACTACACTGGTTTAGTAAGTTTTGCCTCGAGTCAGTGCTCAAAGCAGGAAGCTTGAGTTTCACCAGCTGGTCAGGACCTGCTGACCGTTCAATATCAAAAGAGTGTGAAATCTTGCAAGTCACTGTGGTGGCTTTGTATTGGAACAGTTTGGCCAGGCTGAGAGACATTTCCCCAAATTTCCTTCTCTGCAAATTTCTGGCTAAAGTGGGTCACAAGAAAGATTCTTGGGAGATGAGGAGGGTAAAAAGGACTCCGTGACCATTCTGAAGCTCGCACACTTCGCTACAGATCTGCTGATTTACGGCAACGACTCCACTTCCCGCTGGACCTGCCTTTGGTTTCTCTGACCCCTGCGTCCGGGTGGATATGTTCAGCTCTGTGATGGAGGGCCGACTTGGGCAGAATATCCTCGTCAGCAAAGCCAGAGGCAAGAGAGCCCCGGATGTCAGTGTGTTCCTGGGGGGCCACAGGTCTGCTTGCCATTTCTTCCTTGCTGGTGACCTCCCCCTTCTGACCGACTCCTCCCTGGGAACCTCGAGGCCCACATCAGGTGCAGAGACAAAGCCTTAAAGAGGTGGTTTAACCAAACCCTGCAGCTGGGTAAGCCAACTCCCTGAAATATACCTATTTATATTTATCTGCATTTTTGCTAAAGCTGAGGGAGTAAATTGCCAAGAGACTGCAGCCTTTGACTGCCATGGCATGGTGTGGTACGAGCACTAGATTTAGGGCAGAACATGAATTTTGATACTTGCCATTTATCATGTATATGGCTTTGATAAGCCACATAAGTTCTGTTTCTTCATGAGTGAAGTGGGGCTCACAGGGTTGTGTGTGCATGTGTGAGTGTGTGTGTGTGTGTGCGTGTGTGTGTGTGTGTGTGTGAAAGAGAGAGAGAGAATACAGGAATTTATGCTTTCAAACTGTAATGCTGTAGCATTGGTAAGGTATTAAGAATGCATTAGTCTGGGGGGGACTTGATAATATGGGTGATTGTAGTAACCACATTGTTTTTCATGTGAAACCTTCATAAGAGTGTGTATCAATAATACCTTAATAAAAAATTATGATAAAAAAGAACAGAAGCTTAATGTTTTAACATAAAATTTCATGTATAAAACAATGCAAAAACATCAGAGAACTATACCCCCAAAATTAAGAAATTAGACATGAAAAATATTTGTAGACCAATTGTTCTTAATCAGTTTCGGGTGACAGACCCCTTTCAGTATATGATGAAAACTATGGATTATTTTTATAGAAAAATGATTATAAATCACCTAAAGTTTACACACACTCCTCAGAGACCTACTGACTATAAGTAAAAAACCTCTTTTCATAAGTAGACTTGATTTTAATACTTAATATTAATAAAAATAAGACAACTCCATCTTGAAACATTCAAGAAACTACATGAGAAGGCTGGTCACGGGGATAGTACGGCATGAAGAATATAGCCAATGATTCTGTAACGTCTTCCTATGTTGACAGGCAGTAGCTGCACTAGCGGGGGTGAGCATTTAATAATATGGGTAATCGTTGGACCACTGTGTTGTACACTTGAAACTAATATAAGACTGTAGATCACTAAAAATAAAATAAAGTAAGAGACTAAAAAAAAAAAAAAGAATGCATTAGTTAGGATAACTAACATTAGCAGATGTAACAAAAAAACCCAAACCTCAGGGGCTCAGAAAGTACACGCCTAGTCCTTGCATCACAAGAGCGCTAGTGCAGACTGGGGGAATGGGAAGTGGGCGGGTACACTGAACTCCATGCTGTCACCTGGAAGTCCACGTTCCTTCTCTCATGTCGGTCTATTTTCTTCTAGGGCCTTGATGGCCTCTGTAGTCAACCATTCAAACAGGAAGAGAAAGTTCGGAGAAACACATCTGCTCTTAACCACCTGGCCTTGGAAGTGGCTCTCACGCAGGGGGCATCGAAGCTGTTATCTATCCGTGCTCGTGAGGAAGAGGGCATCTCAGATACTGGTGGGCACAGAAGTCTCTGCCGCAGAGCCCGGCACTGCTAATTACTGCCCTCCTCCATGAGGAGAGATTGGTGCCTGTTACACTCTGTTTGAAATTGATGCCATGTAGAAAGGACACGAGCTCGTTGAGGAATGACTGTCTCTGTCTGAGACGAACTTGAACGAGCTGCACTGAATATTTAATAAACACGTTTGGTCTATCAATGCAAATTTCAATCGATCGATCATACAGCAAGAAGTTTATTTTGGAGCTGCCGAGTAAGACAGAAATAAAAGCATAGTAATCCTCTGTTTGAAAGATTACAATCAATAATTGTGTTTGTCATTTATATAGTCAGGTCCCTTGCTTCCTCTTTCAGTCAAGGCCGACCAGTATGCTGGGACACTTCAGCAGCAGTCAGCCCCTGGATTACTCCGTGGCTCTGGTTTGTGATTTCCTGTTCATGCTCCATGTCCAACACAGGTGACAGAGGTCTCTGCTGACGGTGGTCACTCATGGACCCAGCATCTCTCTCTACACATACTCCTATAACCACTAGGGCAGGAAAAGAGGACAAGACGCTCTTAAAGCTTCTGTCTGGAAGAAGCAGACACCACTTCTGCTCACATTTCACTAGCCAAGAAGGTCTTATGGCCATGCCTAACTTCAAAGGACACAGAGCATTGCCCAGTGGGAAGGAACTGGTGCATGAGTAAAAGGCCCTCATGCACACCTTCTCTCTTTCACTCCTTGTTAGGAGAAAAAACAAGTGGATGAGGACAGGGAAAATGGAGAGACAAACAAATCTCCTATCTCATGATTTGGAGGTCTTTTAAACTGTTGAGAGAAAAAATAATCTGTACCATCAAATAAGGCTTAAGAAACATTGATGTAATATTGCTTTTGATACAGAGCCAAAGCTGTGTACAAGCCTCCTGGTATTTTACACAACATGGGTGAACTCAAAAGATTCATGCTAAGTGAAGGAAGCCAGATATAAAGACCACATATGGCATGATGCCATTTATATGCAATTTTAGAAAAGGCAAAACTAGAGGGCCAGAAAGGAGAACAGGGGCCGCCCATCAGGGGCGTGTGGGTAGAGAGGACTGACTGCAAAGGGCCATGAGGACACTTTCTTAGGTGATGCGACTATTATATATCATAGCTGTGGTGGTGGTAACATCCACCGTGTCCTCATGCCCCCTTTGCAGCGGTTTCGCTTGCCTGGTTTCAGCCACTGTTTGTGAACCACAGTCCAGGAGCAGACGAGCCTCCTCCGTTAGAAGAGTTAGAAGGGTAACAGTCCCAGTGCTACGTCACAGCGCCTACATGGTTCCCCTCACTCACCTCATCACAGAGGCGTGTACCATCTCACGTCCTCACGACAACAGGGTGCGTAGACACCAGTAAGGTATTTGGGGAGAGGGACAGACCACAGGCACATGACTTCTCTTACAGAGTGTTGTTATCAGTGTGCTGTTTTATGACTAGTTATTGTTGCTAATCTCTTGCCGTGCCTAATTTATAAATTAAACTTTTTCATAAATATGTATGGATAGGAAAAAAATAGTGTACATAGGGTCCAATATTATCTGTGGGTTCAGGCAACCCCTGGGGGTTTTGGAACATATCCCTCGTGGATAAGGGGGCACTACTGTATGCGCTTGGGGAACAAATCAGGCTGTACTTCTAAAACCGGTAAATGTTATATAAATGTTATTTCAGCAGAAAGCCAGTGTTTAGCAATCTCATGCACATTTTTATAAACACAGATTTAAAGTTTGCATTTGAACTACATGGCCTTGAAAACTTACACTTAAGTGTTTTAAAATAGAAAATCTCAATTGAAGAGAAGCCTGGTATTCTGTTTGTTTCAATTAACTATGACTACAGGGACTCTAGATGATTCTGACCCTGCCCATGAGAAGTGCAGGAAACAGACTGATTGCTCTGTCCAGTGCTTCCTCTTGAATCAAGGATCTGAAGGATTGTTCATCTTGTTTGTGCCCATAGCCTGTGCTCCTTGAGATGGTGCGACTTATTCCTGAGCAGAGCTGATAGGCAAGAAGCCAGTTTCTCGGTCATTGGCAGACATCCGTGGGATGGGCCTGAAGGAAGCCTGTGTCCAAGGCGGTGGGGCTTGACAGAAGAGCTCTTCCCAAATACACTGCTCTATATTTGAACACCAAAGACAATAAACAGATAAAACCTCTCCCTTGGAGAGTACAAAATACATAGAAAGGGCAGATCCCAGAAGTTCATTTCCTAAAGATGCACCTTTTCATCTGTTTGTCAAGAGCATTGAGACCACAGTGAAAACTAGAGGAAATAGGATGAAAAAGAAACAAAGAGAAAAGAGAGTCAAAGGGGGAATATTTTCTCTGGGCTTCCCTCACTCCAGTCAGCAAACAGACCTGACTTCCCTTACCCACACCCGCCCATCTCTGCGGCTTCTCCCCGCGTAAGAACCTGGGCTCAGCCCAGCTCTGGGGAGGAGACCCAAGCCGGAGATGGAGGCAGGACAGGAGCCAGGGAGAGCAGCCAGCAGACGGCTGCCGGACGATGGGTGATGGCTTGAGGGGCCCCACCAGGACAGTGAGGGAGAATTACCAGTGAATAGAGCAGGTCAGAGCAGGGAGCCGGGGAGCGGGGTCCTGGGGTGGTGGGCTGGGGCTGCTGGAGCAGCGTGGATGCCAGTGTCACTTGTTTATCCCGCGCGACACCCCCTGCCGGTGGGGCAGGAGTGTGCAGCAGCCCTGAGACCTTTCCTGAGCATTCCTCTGTGGCCACCTACCCTCCACCCCGGTGTGCGCCCCTCCTTCATTATCCCAGCTCTTCCAGTCTGCATTCGTTCTTCCAGTTTTACTGATCAACTGGTGCCTTTTTCTTCTCAGGTTCAGGCTTCCCCAGCCTGTGGTTGGCCTCCAACGCCTGACATCCAAGTTCAAAGTCCTCAGCTTTATTTTCTGTGCCAATCAGATGGCTGGTGGCCTAATGGTGGCCACTTCCAACTCAGTGCTTTCTGAACAGAATTAGAAGCACGTGCTGTGAGCAAATCTCGCTTGTCAGCTGAATACATGTACCTTGTGCATCTCCCGAACTCTAGGTGAAGGTAAAGGTCACTTCTCACACCTTTGTACCTGAAAAGTGCTGTCAACAGACACAGCAGGCATGACATATGGAATTCTTGCTTTTATTTAATTTTTTTTGATGTGACAAAGATTTGGAATTCCCTAAGTTACTCTAGAAACCAATGGCATCTTGGGGTTCCCCTAGAAAATGTCATTATACTTAAGTCATTTTATATGTTAACCTTCCATATTTCAACAGTTTCCCACTTAACTCTATAATAAATACTCCAGGCTCCCTCCAGGTACTTCGAAGAATATCACAGAAATTAACAAATAAAATTCATTTTAATTTATTGAATGTGAGGACAGGATGGAATTCTTAAGGTAAGCACGTTCAACTCTCCAGCCTTACAAATGGGTAAAGCCGTGCCGAGGACTTCGCGGACTTCACCTAACACCACACACCCAGGTAACGGCAGCAGGGAGGCTTAAGCCGAGATCTCCTGATGTTTCTCCTATCTGATGATCATGACCTCCTCTCTACCGACGTTCAACATTGAACATATGTGGAGATATTTTCAGAGGAGTCGGGGGTCTTATTGAGAAACTACGAGAACGTGGCACAGTGGTTCTCAGGTAGGATTATCGTTAGCATCACCCATAGGCTTTGTTTAAAAAAAAAAAACAAAAAAAAAAGATTCCCAAATTCCCCTTCAATCTCCAGAATAAAAACACCAAATGTAGACCCATGGTAGACTAACATATAAATATGGAAGACTGACATATAAAATGACTTAAGGCATAATTTAAATAATCTCTACTGCTGATTCTGATGTACTTCTTTTGCTTAAGAAGCATTGAAAGTATGAAAGACTGGACTTTGATTTCAAAGGCTCTGGAATGAAATTTGAGACCTTCCACTTACTGTGCCATCTTGGCCGGTTGCTTAACTTCTCTGAGCTTCAAATTCTTCACCTGTTAAAAAGGAGATAATAGTAGTTCTACAGGAGAGAGGCCATGAAACACTTAGCTTGGTTGCTCACATAGAATGCACACGTAATAAATGTCTTTATATTGCACACTTGAAAAGATGGGAGATACATTCTCTAAGAAGAGATCGCACTTGCTCAGTAGTTGAGGGCAGGGTTCCATGTGAGAGAAACCTGAGTTCCAAGTTCAAGACTCTCATTTATTAATTACATGGCTTTGGGGAGATTACTCAAATTTTCTATGCCTGAGTGTTTTCTTCCCCATGGGTAGCTATAACATAGCACTTGGCATATAGTGAATATGCAGTAAAATATTCTTCTTATTATTAATTATTATTGTTACCACTCTATTCTGACATCTAATCTAATGTACAGATTATACCACCTGAAGCCTCTTCACTATATTGTGACTAAACGAAACTAGCTATTCAGGTGCTGAAGCAGATGTCATAAGACGGCACAAATTGATCATTAGAAACTGTTTTACTCTGTGTCTAAATTTTTTATTGACATATTTTGTATACAATCAAATGCATAGATATAAACTGTACCGATGAATTAGCTCTAAAAAATGCACACACTCATTTAATCCAGTTTTCTCTCAAGCTATAGAAACTTTTCATTGCTCCAGAAGATTCCCACATACCCCTTCCCAGTCAACACCCCTCTCCACGCCAGAAGGGGCAACCGCCATCCTGATTTCCATCACAATGGATTAGTCTGTGTTTTCTGGAATCTTCTATCAGTGGCATCGTAGAACATGTACTCTTCTCTGGGTGATTTCTCTCACTCAGCCCAGTGTTTTGAAACTTATCCATGTTGTTGCATGTGTTGGTAACTTATTCCTTAATACACTTTTAATTGTTTAGTTGAAAGATTACTTCACTGACTGCACTCGTCCTACAAGCCACATACTAAAGAAATAACTGACATTGTCAACTTTTCAAAAAAGAACTAATAGCGATTACAGACACACATTGCTGTTGAAGAATCCTCGTCAGCTGGAGGCAGGAAGGAAGGTAAAACATGATGGCAGTGAAACATGGCATCTAGTTCTTTTGTTACCTCGGTGGGAACAGACTTGGCTTGTAGTTTTACTCCAGTCTGATATTTCAATACAGATTATCTGAAAACTAAAATTGCGTATTATCAGGGCCCTGAAATGTTTTAAATGTGTCTTCAGAATTAGAAGGCACCCATATTTTAAAATTCCCTAGAGCGGCGGAGCCCAGGGCACACTCTGGAAAATGAATGATTGCAAAGCAATATATTAGATCCTCTGTATTTATCTAAAATGTAAGAATGACCTTGAGCTTTACTATCATTCACGAGGTCGATTCCATGATTTCCCACTAAAGGCTCTTTGTCGGCCACATCGTGAGCTTAAGACATCGACGGCGTCATCACATCTGTGAAGACCTGGGCAGAAAACATTCGGCATTATCAAGAACACTATTTGAAACAGCTACTTACATTCATTATCATTCAAGATGAACCTTGACCAAAGCTTACATTGAGCCTTGAGCTGTTAGCTGATGATAAAATGAAGCCATGATGCTTAGCAAGATATTTAAAAGTATTGCCTATTTTATCCTTAGTTCATCATTGAAAATTTCTACTTTTGTTCTATTGTTATATGTGTTTCAATTTACATATTATTTCATATGTTAAGTAATTAATACATTTTATATATATATACACATCAATACATATATATTTGGAGGTATTTAAGTATTTTACCACAGGAGTGTAATGCAACATTAAGCTATTTCTGCATGCACACTCCACTATCAAGTACTTTTTATCTCTGAATTGTAAAGTGAAGAACAACGAATTTAGGGAAACATTTCAACCATGGGATCAAGTTCATTGTTCTAATGACTTGGTGTGTTTTGGTCTCAAGAAGCTGCTTGGCCTTGGAGCTAATTCTTCTGGAACTTGGTGAGACGTAATGAATATTAAATACAATGGAATGGGATGACGAACAACCTTTTGGAATATTCTTCCACAAATCTACATATCCCTTTATTATCTCAATGTGTTAGACACTTAATAAAAGGTTCTTTAGTGTCCACAACCATGTACATTCACATAAATATGTTTTGCTATTTTGAATCTTGAATTTATTCTACCCCCATGAACTTGTTTATTGTTTTCCTGGGTGGTTTAAAGAAAGGGAAGAGGAAAAAAATAGAGAAAGAGAAAAATTGAAGCTTCTAGGCATCAGAAGTGAAACTGGGATTCTTTTTAGATAAATAATAGTACTATTTGCCACCATAACCATCCTCTGCTTTGTGCAGCACTTCCCTTCCAAAGAATTTGGAGTGTTTTATGGGCAACATGAGATCACATGGTGAGTCAGCATCAAAAGTATGAACGGAAGTCACCTCCTGATTAGTTTTTATTGATAACTACCTTTGGGACTTACACTTACTATTAGGGCTTAATTACTCACCGAAGAAATGAGAGGGAAAGTTTTAATGGGAAGAGGAAAAAATAAAAAGGAGAGAGAGACAGAGGACAGCAGAAAGCTTACAAGGAAACAACACGGGTTATTTCCCAGCTAGCTTTACTTCCTTCTGCCACTTGCCACCTCTACACAATTTCACTGGCTTTCGCCACGTGGTGTCTGAATCTCACATGACCTTCTGCCTGTTCAGAGCATTCTCAGTATTCTCAGTTGTAACCACTTTTTAAGTTGCCGGCGCTACCACCCAATGGGATTGTGTTGGCCCAAGTGACAAAGTCTTTGCTGAGGAATATGTTCTGTGTTTTCGCATTATAGACAAAATATTCCCAACATACGTGCTTGAGGCCTTCTGCAACTATTCTGCACGGTGCCTGTGAGCACATCCTGAAAAATGCTGTGCAGAGGCCAGGTGTGTGCTCGTATGTTTCTGTTTAACAGACACTTTTCTGATACAGCGTCTTGACTCAGCGCATCTAGAAAGCAGCCCGTGCTGGGTCTGACTGACCGGGCTGACGCACTCACTGCTCCGCGGGCCTAGTCTGGTTTTTCACACACTTTATGTTTAGTCTCTCCGGCTGGTGTGTAATCTCTCAAGGACAGAAGCTGTCCTTGTTGCGTCCGTTGATGGCATTCCCTCAGCGGATGCTCTCCTTAATGCTGTGAATATGGACAGAGTCGCCCTGCCTTCGGAAGGTGTCCTGGGCCTCCTGCACGGTGTAGAGCTTATGTTCATGATTCATTCAGTTAGCGTGTTTAATCTCGGACTATATGCCAGAAGCTGTTTTGATTTAACAGTGAGCAGGCAAAAATTCCTCTCCTCATGTGACTTGCATGTTAGTGATGGCAGAACAGATGACAAACAAAATAAATACGGAAAGTATTGAGTGAAGCAGCTAGAGCTACGCACCAAAGGGAACAAAGCACCTGAAAGGCAGCATCTGAGAAAAGACCATGAAAACGAGGGAACAATGTGGAAGGAAAGTGCCCCTCCAGGGAGAGCAGATGACAAGGCCTAAGGCAGAGAAGATGGCTTTGCTCAGCGGAGCAAGAGGAAGCCGGGAGGGCGGGAGCAGCGAGCAGCTGGGGGGACCGTGGGGAGCTCAGAGGAGCGGCGGGCCAAGGCCGAGGGGCTGCATGCAGCCCTGAGGGGGTCTCACTTTTACCCTGAGGAGATGGAAAGCTGTTTCCATTCCCTGGGGCTGTGACAGGATACCGCGAACGGGTGATTTAAGCACCAGGAATTCTATCTCCCAATTCTGTAGGCTAAGACTCCAAAGTCGGGGTGCTGGCAGAGTTGATTCCGTCTGAGGCTGTGCGGGACCATCCGCCCCAAGCCTCTGTCCCGGGCTTGTGATGTGAAGGTGGTCGGCTTCACAGTCACACGACATTCTTCCTGTGTGGGAGGCCATCTCCAAAGTCCCCTTTTAATAAAGACACTGGTCATAAGGGATGAGACTCCATAGGTCACATTCTGAGGTTCCAGAGGTTATGTCTTCAGCATATGAATTTTGCGGGGACCCAGTTCAGTCCACAATGGAAGCCACTGGAGGATTTTTGAGTACAGAAGCACATGACCTGACTCCACTGAAAAGAATCCCTAACTATACAGGTCAGGGGTGGGCAGGGTCCTGAGTAGGAGCCTGCTTACCCACAACTTCAATCATCTTAGGGAAAAATCGGCCACTTTTAAATAACTCCAGAAAAGCAAGCCAAGATCATTATAATGGTGGCTGAGGTTCTTAAGCAAAGTAATTTTTCTTGCTTCTTTGACGATTTTCTTTTCCTTTAAGACCCTTCTAAACAGTTTATATATCACACTCTTAGTCAATCAACATCAATTATTATATGATGAGCTGCATATACATGTATTCTAGTTTTAGATAGACATTTACTTAAGATAATTTGAAACTTCGGAAATTCACAAATGAACAGATTCTGTCTAAGAACTAATAGTTTTAGACAGAAAACGGAGTCCCTCACAGTTGAGGGATTAAAGCTAACATCTTGCTACATTAGCGATGGAGGATTCTTGTCTTACCTCGGTGCATATTTTATGGAAATGATAAGTAGCTTTTCAGTTCCAGATTTCTAGAGCGTTAATTTCCTTTTATGAATAAACCAGTCATAGGTTAGGACGAAGAATGCCAACATGAATGCCACTTCTTGATCTGACGGTCACCTGAATAAGAATGTCCATAATGGAGCTGATTCCAAGAGCCTTTACATCAGCTCTAACAGTTCATGGGAACTTGCACCATGAAAATGTCTATAATATTGGTATGAAATAACTGAAAAACTATTGGGAGACATTCCATGGATTTCTGGGGTTTCTGCATGTCTTGTGAGACACTGACTGTTTTAGCTCTGGACTACCTTTTCAAGGATATGTTTATATCAAGCAGCCTCAGAAGATAGACAGTGTCTCTTCCTGGAGCAAAGGGCAGGTTTGTTTATAGCACTGGAAGATGGGAGTGTCTCCTTCTGCACTAAAGGACAGGTGTGCTTACAGCTTAGTATCATAAAGGTAGAATCTTCCTATAGAGCAAAGGGAGAGGCATGCTTACTGCCTATTATATAAAATCTGGGTTCCCTAGTCTCAGGGCTCCTGCCCTATAATGCAAGCCTTTCTGTGTACAACTGTTCCCTGTCCATCTTTGTGCCTCCCTGTAGAGACTGAGACCTGGGACTCAGCCCAAGGAAACGCTGACTACTGTTACTGCTATGAGTAACAGAGTCCTCTCTGATCCAGGCGTCTCGTGTCTTCTACCAGTGCCATCTTCTAGTGTGATGGACTAACTTCTTCGCTTGCAAGGAGGGTAAAATCTCAGACCCTCTAGTTTTGACAGTCACATCAATATGTATTGGAAGCGTATTTATAGTGTGTGCTTATGTGTGGATGTGTGACTTTTTATGTAAATGAGGTGGTTTGGAACTTTAGATAAACTAGCAAAATTACTAAAAATTTTTAAAAGGCTGTCTCTGCCACCTTTATATTTTAAAGCTGGTGATCACCCATGAGATTACAGGGCAATCTTAACAGGAAATAACTATGCCTTCATTTCTGAAGTCACAGCTGCTTGCTCACCAAATATTTGTGGAACCAAAGCTGAATAAAATGCATCCCCCTCTAGAGTGACTTTTCATTCAAAAGTTCCTTTCAATAATTTCACTTGATAATTATTAGGCTTTAGTATTATACAGTGATATTATTAATACTTTGAGTACCAATAAAATTTTGCATTTTACGGTAATTTCATCAAAAACGACAGTTTTTCTGGAAAGGCTAATGATCAGGTTATGCTGCATTTCCAGGCGTATTTTGATTATACCCAGACTCATAAAATAGAGCAGAGTTAGCAAACCAAGGTATTTTACTTCTCTCTTACGCGTCTCAATGTATAAACTAACAGCCATTAGACAAAATAAGATTTAAAATCATTTCCAACTTAGACTCCAAGGTACTATGGTTCTGATCCCTTATTTTTCTCCCATGAATCTGAAGAACCTTAATACTCACCTAATTCTCTTTTAAACTCACATTTCCTGGGATTCACTTTCTCTTTTTAGGTAGGCACCCCTGTTTTTACTGGAGATGGGAAAATAAAAACAGAAAGTAACCGACCATGAGGGAGTTGTCGATCCTAGGTCTCGTGGGTGTGAGAGTGTGTGCGTTCAAGGCTGGTGGTCCCTCTCACAGTCCACTCTGGACATTTCACCTGGGCCCTGGTGTGCCAGCTGCCCTCTGGGGCAGGGACGGAGCAGGGATGGAGGTCAAAGCCGAAGCCAAGGAGACAGTGTGCTCCTCTTAGAGGGCCCACTAGCTCGGCTCATCCGACACCTTGGATTGGAGCACTAAAGAATTACTCTAAATATACTAAATAAACATTAGAAATATTGTTTTAAGTGAATGATTCGGTTTAATGGCTGAAAGCATGGGGCTTGGAGTCAGGCAGATCTCCTGTCTAGCCTGGGAATTAACCCTGTGCCGCCAGGCTGAGTGAGGATGAAAGGCCATCATATCTGTCCTGGCCCCAGCCCTGTGACTGCCACTGAGGAAGGGTTCAGGAATCTTCATTGTCACTATTGCTATTTCATTTATTATTCGTGTGTCAGATAGGCATGCCAGAAAGGAACGCCTTGGCTCTTTCAGGGGCGTGGGGCCGGGTGGGAATAGGGTTGAGTGTGGGGTCCAGGAAGCAGCTGGGGCAAAGGAAAAAATAACCTCTGTGAATGGTGGATCTTCTGATGGAGAAAGTTCTGACTAAGGGGTTATCTCCACCTCTGTGAGTCTGGTTTTTTTTTCTGTGTCTTCCTATTTGTTGCATGTGCTTGGGAGATGACAGTTCTCACAGATCAATCACTCCATAGGTGTCTTGAATCAGAAAATAATGAAGAACAGGACCTGGGTTCTAGTCTCAGAATTCCCTATAGCCTAACCACAGGTCTTTCCTAAACTATACTTTTAAATAAGGGAATCACTGTCTTGATCCCATTAGGTGTGTGTGTGTGTGTGTTTGGAAAGTGCATTGTACATTTTCTGGCTCAAATATAACTTGAATGTGCTTCCAAACACTTTCTACAGAAAACTGTAGTGTAGAAATCTACCAGTGGTCCTGAAAGTCTGCAGAGGAGGAATGAAGTACTAAGTGTAGGAAGGGACCAACTTATTTGAACTTTGACTTGTTAACCTCTGACATGAAGGAGGTTAAGTTCTAGAGTTTTTTCAGTCCAAAATATTCCACATTCACTAATTCCTTGTCCCTTGTGACACACAGAACAGAAAAAGCATGTGCCCATCTCCCTGTGTGCAAAGGCACACGTGTACCTGTGTGTGCGTGCATGTATGTGTGCATATGTGCATGTGTGTATGTGCACCCATGTGTAGAAGACCGTAAGAAGGATGTATGGGAGGAAACTGAAAGGGGAGTGATATTAGAGGAAGACTGAGTCAGTGTTATTCTGGGCAGTACACACAAATTTCAACCTAGAAACTGGCAAGTTGGTTATATTTTTCAGATGAGCAAAATGCATACTTTCAGAATGATGGAAGAATATTTCAACATGAGTTCGAACAAGTCTTTTTATTAGGGAAAAAATGCCAGACTCAACCAAATTGAGCTGAGGGACCACCATTTGATCTGGGGAAAACACTTTTCTCAGGGACCAGGACACTCCCTGGTGAGCCGGCCTGCGCTTTGGGCAAGAGATTATATATATGTGTGTCTGTGTATGAATTTTTTTTTTTGGTGAAATGATACGGCATAAACCATGGAAATACTTGATCTTCTGCCTGGCTTCACTGCAGAGTATCTGGACAAACTTCACCATCCCTCTCGGAACGCCACAGAGCACCCAGCCAGACAGCCCTGAGTGTAAGAGATAAATATTTAACATTGCAAAGCTTGAGTCAGAAGCCAGCAGCTCAGGTTTCAAACTGACTTAGGCAATTGACTGACAACTCTTTGTCTTCATTTTCCTATCTGTAAAACAGTTTGCTCACCCTACTCAATCTAAGAAGGTGTTGAGAGAATAAATTCTACAACGTGTATGAATCGATTTGAGCTCCTTCCTGGAATGACAGCTACTGGGAGTTGCCTTGAGGGTGGTTGTGGAGCCCAAACCACAGCCCTCTGAGACGTGCCTCTCCCCGCAGCAGGGCTGGGCCCCCGAGGCCAGGTCATTCACCCGGCTGCCAAGCACAGGCAGTTGGGCCAGGAGTGCACAAGGGGAGCCCATCTCCAGCCTGGCAGAACCTGTTAGTGTCTCTCTCTCTCAGAAGTCTGGAAGGGCGACTGGAAGCTAGGCCAGCTGCTTGGGTTCTCTGACGCTGCGAAGTGGTGTACAGCCGAGGTTCCGGAAGAGCGGGAACAGCTGGTCTAGAGAGGGAGAAAAGGTGATGCTGACATGCGGAGAGAAGCAGAGATGGATGGCGGCTGGTGCCCGGAGAAGACGCTGCTTCCTGACTGTAGTCTGGGTCCTCATTCCAGGCCTTCACGTGCCCTGGAGTCTCCTCTTCCTGTTGGTCTCCAAGTGTTGACCTCACACCCATCCAGAAGTCCACCTTCCAGTGTATGTTGCTTGGAGTGAGTCTCTGCCACTTGGAACCAAATGATCCCTAAGCCTGAAGTCTCATAGTCTGAATTGCATGTCTCCAAAAAGCTAGCAATGTCATTGACATGTAAGGATCCTCAACAAGACTTTTTGGAAGATAAGCAAGTTTCTTTAAAATCCCTTCAGAAGAAAAAACACTAGTTTTCTGCTGGTTTCTGGATGTTCTTGTTGGTTAAGGTTGAATCCATTTGATCAAACTGAACGTGCAACAGAGCAGAACTTTAAAACAAGAGACCACACTTAGCCATTAGTCAAGTTCTTATTTTCACTAGAGCATTAAAAGACAACAAATCTCAAATCTCTCCTTAGCTAGGCTGGGTTCTGACTCTTGGCAATGCACGGGGAGTTGTCTGCACGCAGGTGGAACGCTGGCTTCACCCACCAGCCACGGCTGATGTGGATGTCATCCACAAGGCAGATGGCCAATCCAAAATATGGTCTCAAGGGCATCCCATGGACCAGAATAATTTGGAACGGAAACCAGAAACCATTCACCAGCACCGTCCAGGCTTCACTGGAGGTGTGGGAAGCCACGTTGTTTCTGTTCACAAGGCATCTGGGTGAATCATGACCATTTCTGTCAGCCTGAGGTTGAAAGTGAAACCCTATTCAACCATCAAGCTTTGTTCAACCTGGAGGCTGATTATGGTGGGAAGCAAAGCCCAGCATTTACTCATAAGCAGTTCCAGACGTGTAGGTGGAGCGCTTTCCTTCCTGGTATCTGGCTCATCACATCAAAGAGTACGCCTCCCTCTCATCCTCTTCTTTCATAGAAGGGCCAGCACATGTTTCAAAGAGATCACTGGGTGAAAAGCTGAAATACTGGTCTTAACACCAGCTATGGGTCCTTGAGAAAATTATTGGCTTCTCTGAGCCTCAGTTTCCTTATCTTTAAAATACATTATGGAAATGGAATTACAGCATAGGGAATATAGTCAACAATATTGTAATTTTTGTGTATGTTGCCAGATGGTAACTACACTTACCATGGTGAGCATTTAGTATTATATATAATTGTCCAATCACTATATTGTACATCTGAAACCAATATAATGTCTATCAACTATGTTAATTTTATTAAAAAAGAAAATAATGTAAAATGTGGGTGTAGACTATATCACCCCCAAGGTTCCTTCTAGGTCTAAAGATTAATGGCTCTTTTCCTTACAGTGGAAACTCTTTGAGCACCTGTCATATTTTCAGTTCCCGTGGCCCCACCACACTGCCCCCCCTACAGAGACTGACTTTGCTCAATGTGGGTGAATGCCCCAGGAATACTGAGTCAGTCAGTCTTCATTGGTGTCACAAACTTCAGCACTTAGACCATGATTCAGCCCCAAAATAAAGGCCCCCTTTCCTCCAAGTGACCCCCTCATGAAGAGAGATTCTATCAAAAATGATGTTCCATCTTGCAAATTCTCAAGGGCGATGAGGCTTCTGAATGGATATCCACAAGCTCTTTTGTTCTGTGGATACTGACAAATGCTCATGTATCCCCCCCAGAAGAGATGGGGTTAGTAGGAAAAGAAAAGTATATATTTTAACTCCTCTTCAGTGGAACTTACAGGCGAAGCCTAGGGGATTCACCTCCCCACGGGCCTGGCTGAGAATATGCACCCCAACCCGCAGGGCAGCCATGCAGAGGATGCGCCAGCTACTCGGTGGCTACTCACTCTGTCAATTAATGAGTGTCATTTTGAACTGAAGTGACTTTGTATAAACATGGATATTTCCTTTCTTTCTATTGTATTAAGAAGAAAGAGAGTGAATTAAACCCACTAGCAGTACATGAATGAATATGTTATCGATTTTTCAAAAGTTATCTAAAGCCTTACCCACAAAAGTTTTATGTAATAACGCACCTTCATAAGGAATTTGAATATGTGCCTTGGGATAATTTCTTCTGCATTCTCCACCACAGCAATTTTTATGGAAAAACAGCATTTCATGCCTCTATTCCCTGTAGCACACAGACACCCTCATCAACCACTCTTGTGGGTTCCCTTAACTAGTAATAATTCAGTCAGTTATCCCTTTGCCTTGTCATCACTGGTTTGCAAGTATGTCTTCCTCAACGGGCCACATATTCCTCAAAATAAAGGAACATCTTTTATGCATGAATTATTGGTGTTTAGCAATTGTTCCATAAATAAGTAAACTTACCAATGCAGATCCATGCCATACAATGCAAAAAAAAATATGATAAAATGAAGTCTAATGTCTAATGGCAAGAAAATAAAAATAAAAACCCATAATTTATAGTGCTTTCCTTTTTATCTGATGTCAAATGTTCTCCAATTAAGCAATTGGTAGGGGAAAGGTAAATATTAAATCCTTTTTAATAACCCTGCATTATACAGAAGGAACACCACCCAAAGAAAAGTGCATTCTCAGTCAATTTGGGTTTTCTCTCAAATATTTATAATCTGAGATTTAATAGAAGAAATTTAATTCATATCCAGAGCCGTTCAGGGAGTCTTTTCTGGAAGAGATCTCTGTCGAGATGAAACAACACAGTCTGTTTGAGCTAAGTCCACATATTTCAGAACATGTTGCCTTTACTACTTTTGAAAGTCCATATAGTGGATCTAAAAAAAAATCCATTAAGGATTTTTCTCTGAATAGAACATTCCACTTGGTGCCATTGCCTTTTTTCTATCTTGTCCATGATACTAAGTGGCCACTCCTTTCTGCTCTTATTCCCCCCATGCCCAGTAACTGAGGCTCACGGTGATGGAGCATGTTGGCCATAGTCAGGGCAAGGGGAAACAAGTGCCTAGTCTTATTTCAAAGTTTAGAATGCTATTTTTTATATCAAGACAAGAAATAAGTGCTGGCAACGA
This sequence comes from Smutsia gigantea, assembly GCA_032199065.1. Lineage (NCBI taxonomy): Eukaryota > Metazoa > Chordata > Mammalia > Pholidota > Manidae > Smutsia > Smutsia gigantea. Next base: position 40,980 of record JAVSCE010013573.1, on the reverse strand, counting down.
TGTGGAGAAAAGGGAACACTGCTGGTGGGAATGTAAATTGGTGTAGCTGCTGTGGAAAGCAGTATGGAGGTTCTTCAAAAAGCTAAAAAATAGAAATACTGTATAACCCAACAATTGCACTTCTGGAAATTTACCTAAAGAAAACAAAATCACTGGTGCAAAAAAATATGTGCACCCCATGTTTATTGCAGCATTATTTACAACAGCCAAGATATGGAAGCAACCTAAGTGTCCGTTGGTAGATGAATGGATAAAGAAGATGTGGTACATATACACAATGGAATATTATTTGGCCATAAAAAAGAATGAACTCTTTCTGTTTGTGACAAAATGGATGGACCTAGAGGGTATTATGCTAAGTGAAATAAGCCAAGCAGAGAAAGACAAATACCATATGATTTCACTTACATATGGAGTCTAGAACAAAACCAGAAACAGACTCATAGACACAGAGATGAGACTGGTGGTTGCCATGGAGGAGGAGTTGGGGTGGGTGGATGAAATAGGTGAAGGGGATATAGAGGCACAAAATCTCAATCATAATATAGTCATTAGGGTGAAAATACAACATAGAGAATATAGTCAATAATACTGTAAATCTTTCTATGTGAACAGATAGGAACTATACTTATTGGAGTGATCATTTAATAAAATGTAGATTCTTTTCTTAATTTAAAAATCAAAATGCTATTTTTTGGAACACATCCAAATTTGTTTTTCTTTTTAAAAATCTTGCTAAGAGAAAAAAACAACACAACATTTTGGGAGCATCGTATTGGGAGTCATCTGTGTAAGAGACTCTGGTTTCTTCACTATTAGGGGCAAACACAGGCGCTCTGCTTCCCAAGGTCACATGATTAAGAGCTCCCATTTTTGTCCTCTTGTCCAGGGTCTCTGGACTGGAAAAGAAACTGGGGCCTGTACAGCTGTGTCTAGGGAACACTGTCAGTTCAGCTCTGGCTCACACCTCATCGGAGCATATCTCACCAGAAGCAAAGCCCTAATGAGTGACACTGTCTGGGACCCTTACCTTGTACTGTTGTTACTGAAGTGACGTTTTCCCAAAGGAACTGGGGGATGGGCGGGGGACAGAAGGTCATTCCCTCCTTGTTTCACTTGGATATCCTCCATTCATACTCCCTCAGTCCCACCTTTGGTGAATGGGAGCCGGATGTGGGCAAGCAAAGCGGGAGTGTAAGGCCATGGTAGAGTCTCAGTCCAGGAAAGGACCTTAAAGCATTTCTATTCTACCCAGGTATCTTCAGTTGAAATTAGATAATGTTCCTGAAACTCTTCCCTGAATGCGAAATACTATTAAATTGCCATTTTTCATCCAGCTGTACAGGCACACGTTTCTGCCAAGGTTCTGTTACCCGACGTCTGGTTATAATGAACAGCAAATAAGACAATACACCCTGAGTGCGGCCGTCACTGTCCTCACACAAGGCAGCGCCCTCAGGTGGACCCTCCTGCCTCCTGGAGATCGACACATTTTGGCCACAGGTGCTGACTTTCCTGACCACAGGCATTTTATGTTGATGATCTGGGTGCATCATTGGTCAGAATGTTGGGTCACACCTTCTGTCTTTAGGATTCCTGATTCTAGGAAGCCTTCCTTATTATTTTACAAGGAGGAGAGTTCAAGATGAGTGGGGAAAAAACTCAAATGGTCTGCAAGCCCTTTTGCTGTCCAAACACAGTGGACATGGCCAAAGGAGGTTGCCAGGCAGGCCAAACTGGTTGTCCAGGTCTAAGGGAGGCACAACTGGGGACAGTCATGGCCACTGGTAGATGGGACTTAGCTATGACATGTGGACTAAATAAGATTTGTGTTTTGCAAGATTTTCTCCTCTCAAGCTCGTTGGTTGCTCTGCAGGTAACAGATTTTAGGTGTCAGTTTCCTCACTCAGGATCCCTGTACCTGCCATGGGCAGTTACCTTCTCCTGAGTCTCTATCTAACATTGATAACTCAATGGCTTATTTCTCATCTCTGAGAAGCCAGTTGGGAACTCTAATGACCAAAGACAAACTTTTCCACTTGCGTAAGAAACACAGTATTTTTCCTTCTTATGGCATTTGGACCAAAATTACTTGATGATAAAGAAGACCATTCTTTAAGCACCCTTTTACTTATTTCCACTGATATACACCTGTTGTGACCACACATGTGTGTGCATTGATACATTTGTGCACATGCACGTGCGTGTACGCACGCCTGTGTTTGTATTCTGGCTCCCAGAAGTCCCGTTGAGAGTGACTTGTTTTGAATTCTGATGCATGTTCTGGGTGAGACTTTTTATCCCTCTTAAAGGTGTCAGCAAAAGCTGTGAAAAGGTACAGATTAGAGACTATAACATCCCCTAAGGGACTTCTTGGAGGTTCACACTTCATGTGCCAGACTCCCTTGTTTCAGGGAAAGTATTTGACATGCTTTGTTACCTGATTAAACCTGCATGTGCTTCGTTCTGGCTTATTACTGTCTGAGGCACTGTGTTGTGAAACGAAAATTACTGGCATTTGCCTGCCAAATGCGGTGATTCAGAGAATTGTGAATTAGGATTCTTTAATTACAGAGATCTGCACCTGATAGGTTAATTTCCAAAGCAGAGTTAACCCAAGTGCTCTGTTTATTTTCAAACTAATTCTATTGAATTACATTTCATTTAAAAGGCCTTTTTGGCCCCCTATTAATAAACAAGGAATAAACAAACTGCTTTGTTAAGACTCAATCTCATTTCACCTGGGCTGGAGAATGAAGGAGAAAATTTCATTTTCAAGAAATAGAATTCAAACACCAGAGATTCTTATTGGACCTTTCTTTAAGAGCACTCTTATTTGGCATGTTATTCTGTACCATGCTTACATTAAATTTAAATAAAAGATATTTAGCTTTATGGCATTAGATGGATTTGACAGTAAGTAAAAACAAGGTGATTTGTGGTGAAATATAGAAGGCTCTGTTTTTAAGTTCATATTGTTTTCTTTCTCTTCCATTGATGTTTAGTTTTTAAAGAAATTGCTATAAGGGGTATCCATTTTTTATTTTATAGACCATTTTGTTACAGTTAATAGATGCTAAACGGAAAAAACAGTGACAATTCAGTGCTATACAGCCCATGAAGTCTTTAAAAGATTCAACGTGTTGAGTCATAGCCCCAGGAACTGAAATCTAAGCTACTTATTTTTAAAGGGTATATTCATTATAGTTATTTTAAGTTTTTTTCCCCTTTATTAAAAGCAAGGCATGCACATAATAGTAATTTTTAAAAGATCCAGACAGTAGAGCCCAAAATAAAAAGTCTCTTTCCATCTCCATTACCCAGAAGCACAGACTATCAACAGTCTCTGAATTAATTTCCCCTAGGTCTGGTCTTATATTTTTATATGAGATGCCGCTATACTTTTCAAGAATTGTGCCCCTCAATTATGTTCACCTCCAATTTCCTGGGATCCTTCCCAGAAGCATCTTGGGTATCTCTCATGCATGCTCCCAGACATTATATTACCTAGATTATTATTTAAAAGATTTTCAAGTGGAAGAAAGCTCAAAAATGCTAACAACTTCGGCATTTAAATAAAGTGTGAATTTAAGCATGAAAATACTGTAGGTAAAGTGCAGGCTGCTTCTCCTTTAGGACTCATTTTACATAATCTTTAAGGACGACATTCCTTTGGAAAACACTTCAGAAACATTGTTCTCTTCGTCACCTCTGTCCAGGGACCATCACTGTACTTCATACACAAGGTATACACTTCTTATCCCCGGATTATTTATACCTACAGAGAGATGCAGCTACCCCCAAATGAATACAAATACCTTGCTTTGATTTGGGGGCCCTGATTCTGTGTGGTTTTGTGCCAGGACACCTTTTGTAGGTAAACTCACCTTGGACTAGAATCTTGTAGCATTAATTTAACATCACTTCTAAGGGTGGCAGCCCAGAGAAACTCTCCTTATGCCAAATCCAAACCATCAAAATAAAGTTCAAATGTTTGAATGGTACTTTAAAAACATTACATTATTTCTTCAAAAGATCACAGTGCAGCAGGGTTTTCTGGGCTTGCCTGCACCACGAATTTTGGTGACCCTTTTGAATCAGAACTAAAAGAGAAAAAACACTAAAGACCCCTTAAAGTCATGTATTAGTTTATATTTACTTTTGAAAACATTTCTTGCATGTTGTTCTTACTGATTTATAACCGTTTGACAAGAACTTCATCTTTATGTTGAACTCTTCATTGTTTTTGAGGCCCTGAGGCTCAACTACACTAAACCTTCTGATGAGGAGTCGTTGGGACCCAGTTCTGGGTTTAACATAACTTCTGAGATTCTTTGCTGTTCCCTGCAAACATCTGAATGGACTGAGGCAATGAGAAATGCATCCTTCTGAACTGTATGGCACGATGCTACAGCTTTTCTATATTATTAGTCGTCTTTTAAGGTTCCTTTTAAAAACAAGATATAATGAAAAGCAACAGATTTTTCAAAACTCTTTTTATGGTACCCCCCCCCCCATTTTAATAAGCAGGTCAGATGGATGGCGTGAATGATTTCATTCTAAATGTGGATATTCGCTAATTCCACTGCTGTTTAAACATATTTATGTAAATTCCTGAGTCCGTGGTTTCAAACACTGAAACTCATTCATTCGAAAATAGGTAACAATTGAAAAGCTGCACTTTGGGTGTCAGGCTTTTGTCCTCGGCACCACGAAGGCAGCCCCGCCAGGCAGCCATCCTTACCAGGAGGTTCTCGGCTGGCTAGGGGTGCAGCGTGCAGACCACCAACCCGCCTCCGGGGCCGCCACGGGAACAGAGCAGGGAGAAATAACCTGGCTTGGGATCGCGGCGGGACAACCTTCTCCCCTCCGCTCTGTTCCCCATGCAATTGGTCTGGAGTCTGCCAGTCACCAAAAACCCACCAATGGGGTTCGTCCCGAAAGGGACGGGCCCTGGCAGCAGAGAGTGAAGCGCGTGGGGCGGGGCTGCTGGTGAACTCCCGCGAGCTGGGATCTCTGAGAACCGATTCTCCCAGTCTATCCTTTCCCTCCACAACTTCATAAGGGATTCGCCCCAGGCTGGGAACACCCTTCCCCTCAGAGCTACAAGAACCAAGAACGATTTCTGTTACAGAGGCATTCATTGCCATTTTACGTGTTTTGGCAATAACTGGAGAACAACCCTGTTTCTAACAGTAAGGCACAGGTTAAGCAAGCTACAGTATATGTGTCACAGTTACACCATGTGACACTGTAAGTGATGGCAGAGAGAATATATAATGAGATGGTTCCATGGTCTTGATTTCAAAATGCCAGAATCATGTCTTTCTTTTCTTATAGGCATCTCCTAAATTTTCTACATGTACATATTTTAATAAAAAAGGGTATGTTATTTTTGAAATCAGTATGTTTTCTATTTTGAGGCCTAAACACTCTGGGATTCAATACCATTTAAAACAACTATAAATTTAGAAAATGCTTAAAGCATATCTTTGTATATAATTTACCTAAGGGATCCAGTGCACATTTCTAAACATTTCAAAGCTATAATTTCAGCTGCGACCCTGGAGACATGGTAAAGCTTTAAAAGTAAACTTCAAGATGTTGCATCAATCATCAAAACCCCCTGGCACACACAGATTTTCTTTTTGCAAAGTTTGGGCAGATACCACCATTTTTATTACTGAACCTGTGATTTAATAAATTGCTTTCTTTCTCTCGAGTCTGGGACTTAATAGTTACTAATACCAGGGCATATAAAGATAGAGTTTTTTACCTCCCACGTAATTATTACCTGTTTATCATTTACAGTCACTAATCCCACCAACCCACCCATAAACACACAGTGTAGCAGTTTTGCTCAGGTAACCATTCTGAAAATAAATTTGATTTAAAAGTTGTGTGGATCAATTTTTTAATATATTTTATCAATTATATATATATTATATAAAATAGAATATATTTTATATAAGTGAAGTTGGAAAGGGTCTTTACAGAATGTCTATTTATTTGCCCTTTGAGCCTGAGCGAAATGATATTTTTCTTAGGTTTGCAATGAATGCTTCTCCTGTGGTTACATTTTATTGAAGTGCAGGTGATGTACAAAATTATATTGGTTCCAGGTGTGTGACACAGGGATTTGACAATTACATATATTATGAATTATTCACCATGATAAGTGTAGCAGCCATCACCATACAAAGACATGCCAATATTATTGTCTGTGTTCCCTGTAGCCCTACTTGCTTCTCTTACAGAGATTCCCAATAGGCATGAGGAGTCTAGGTGACTGAGCGGCTTCCCTGGAAACAGGGGGACAGCCTTCTCTGCATTCACCTGCTTCTTAACTTGCCTTCCCTGATTAGCCTCTCTTCTTCAAAACCTCCTACTTAGGCTTTCCATTTCCCTGGGCCTGGAGTGTTTGCCAGTGGAACACCCAGGTTTTGCTTAGTATTTGGGGGGTAATTCAGGACTGCAATCTGCCATGATTTTCACAGACTTTTGCTTTATGACAATCCCAGTATGAATGTCTGAAGCTAAAAAAGGAGTTTAGGGAGAAAGAGGAAAAGGGCACAAGCTCTGAACTTTGGGTAACATTTCTATGTAAGAAAGAAAACAAGGAAAATGAAACAGCCAAGCCAACCAAGGGGCGAGGACAGTGTGGTCCCCTAAGACCTCCCTAGAGATAACTGTACACAAGCCTGGGGAGACATTGTTTCCCAATTTTCAGCAGGTCAGGCTGGAAGATGTTTTAATACTGGAAGTGTCAGAACAAGCTTCACAAAAACATTTTTTCTTATTGGGAAGGGAACATTGATTTCAGATTGGCAATTTGAACGATTTTTTTAAATTTCTTTAATTCTGGAGACATCAGAACAAGCTTTATACATATTCTTTCTTGCTGGGAAAGGGCATTCTTATAAAAGGGAAACTCAGGGGTGGGCTGACTGAATATGCCCTATAAAGAAAATACAGCAAATGTTAAAATAAGGAACAGACTGTACCTTCCCAGGGCCTTAGTTAATCCTTGGGACCCAGGAGGGGGTTTTGAGGAAGTGTGTTAACACTTAAAAGCCACATGGGTGCCATATGATATAAGGAAGTGGCAGTTGAGCAGAGCTAATGGTACTTGCTCCTTTTGAAAAGCGTTTTACTTACTCCGGGGGTGGGGAGCTCAGACATAAGGAACCACTGTCTCAGATATTTGTGGTTTTATAGCTGCCATACCCAGGAAAGTCAGTAAAATTACAGGCATTATATAAGAATCCTCTTTACACGCTCGTATGCTTTAAAAAAAAATTTTTTTTTAATCTTGCTATCGTTAATGTACAATTACATGAACAACATTATGGTTACTAGACTCCCCCTATTATCAAGTCCCCACCACATACCCCTTTACAGTCACTGTCCATCAGCATAGTAAGATGCTATAGAATCACTACTTGTCTTCTCTGTGTTATACTGCCTTCCCCGTGTCCCCCCCCCCCCGCTACATTTATACATGTTAATCATAATGACCCTTTTTCCCCCTTATCCCTCCCTTCCCACCCATTCTCCCCCGTCCCTTTCCCTTTGGTAACTGTTAGTCCATTCTTGGGTTCTGTGAGTCGGCTGCTATTTTATTTCTTGAGTTTTTTCTTGGTTATTATACTCCACAGATGAGTGAAATGATTTGATACTTGTCTTTCTCCACCTGGCTTATTTCACTGAGCATAACACCCTCTAGCTCCATCCATGTTGTTGCAAATGGTAGGATTTGTTTTCTTCTTATGGTTGAATAATATTCCATTGTGTATATGTACCACATCTTCTTTATCCATTCATCTACGGATGGACACTTAGGTTGCTTCTATTTCTTGGCTATTGTAAATAGTGCTGCAATAAACATAGGGGTGCATATGTCTTTTTCAAACTGGGCTCCTGCATTCTTAGGGTAAATTCCTAGGAGTGGAATTCCTGGGTCACATGGTATTTCTATTCTGAGCTTTTTGAGGAACCTCCATACTGCTTTCCACAGTGGTTGAACTAATTTGCATTCCCACCAGCAGTGTAGGAGGGTTCCCCTTCTCCACATCCTCGCCAACATTTATTGTTGTTTGTCTTTTGGATGGTGGCCATCTTAACTGGTGTGAGGTGATATCTCATTGTGGTTTTAATTTGCATTTCTCTGATGATTAGTGATGTGGAGCATCTTTTCATGTGCCTGTTGGCCATGTGATTTTCTTCTTTGGAGAAGTGTCTGTTCAGCTCCTCTGTCCATTTTTTAATTGGCTTACTTGCTTTTTGTTTGTTGAGGTGCATGAACTCTTTATATAATTTGGATGTCAACCCCTTACTGGATATGTCATTTATGAATATATTCTCCCATACTGTAGGATGTCTTTTTGTTCTACTGATGGTGTCCTTTGCTGTACAGAAGCTTTTCAGCTTGATATAGTCCCACTTGTTCATTTTTGTTTTTGTTTCCCTTACCTCCGGAGATATATTCATGAAGAAGTTGCTCATGTTTATGTCCAAGAGATTTTTGCCTATGTTTTTTTCTAAGAGTTTTATGGTTTCATGACTTACGTTCAAGTTTTTGATCCATTTTGAGTTTAGTTTTGCATATGGGGTTAGACAGTAGTCCAATTTCATTTTCTTACATGTAGCTGTCCAGTTTTGCCAACACCGGCTGTTGAAGAGGCTATCATTTCCCCATTGTATATCCACGGCTCCCTTATCATATATTAACTGACCATATATGCTTGGGTTTATATCTGGTCTCTCTAGTCTGTTCCATTGGTCTATGGGTCTGTTCTTGTGCCAGTACCAAATGGTCTTGATTACTGTGGCTTTGTAGTAGAGTTTGAAGTCAGGGAGTGTAATTCCCCCTGCTTTATTCTTCCTCCCCAGGATTGCTTTGGCTATTCAGGGTCTTTTGTGGTTCCATATTTTCGCTAGTATGCTTTATAGAGCCCTAATTGCAGAGCCCTATGGTCCCTGAGAAGAGACATGTACTTGCCCAAAGATGTAACTAATCAGTCATTAAAAACAAGTCTTCTAAGTCAAGGGGAGAAAAAGAAATACTGTATGACACCTGTTATATGTGGGACCAGAAAACTTAACCATGTGATCAAGAATGAAATGGTCTCTGGTGGATGAGATTGGGGATAAGAGTGCTGGTGTTTAAGGCCACAAACTTGTGGCGAGTGGTAAGTAACCATAGAGATCTAATGTGTAGTATAATGAACATAGATGATGATATCGTACTGTAATTACATAATGGAACAAATATCCCTATATCCATGATATTACAGACATAAATGTGTCAAAGTAACAGCTGTAAACCTTAAATTTACACAGTGTAACATCTCAAATTTACCCAATTAAAAAAAAGACTCATACAAATATAATACATTAAAAAAACTTTGAGGTGTTTCCAATTTTGTTCACATGGTCTGAATTTTGGTTAATTTATTAACTCTGGATATTTGGACAACTTGGCTTTATTTGAATAGCACTTTGAAATTTAATGCATAGTTGCCTTCTCAGTATTATACAGTTTTGGTTCCAGAAATGGATACAGTCTTGAAAATCCCCCATCACATACACTCTCTCACTAAAGTGCAAGAAACATATCTTTTTCTCTAATTCTTGGCCCAGGCTCAGGTTGTAAAGATTTTCCAAACACCTGCATGAATTTCAGGAAGATCCAAATCTGCTTAAGGGGCCCCTATGTTTCTGTCTAAAAAAAAGTCATGTTTTCTCCACCCTACACTGATCCAAGATCTGCTTCAGACATCATATATTCCTTCCAAAAAGGGCTTTCCCTCTTCTTTACAGGAATGCTTAAGAAAAGCTTGTGTGGAAAGTTGATTGCAAAGCTGTTTCTGCTGAAAAGAAGGAAGGTTACAGGCAAGCCCAGCTCAGGGGGAGAGGCGAGAAAAGGGGACGTGACTTTGGAACAATTTCTACGAGTGGAGTCAGCTAACTTAATCCACAGAGGAATGATCAGGGTTGAAGTTCCTTCAGGCTTTCTCCTGAAGGAGGTAAATCAGCAAAGAGAACTGGAGTTCAAGGTCCAAAGGTTATACAGTGATGTTTGGAAAGTCCCAAATCTAAAAAGAAGCTTGACTTTTACTATTTTTTATTTTGAATATTACTTGAATTATTGAATGACTTGTGTTATTGATACAGTTGGGGGGAAATGTCTTCAGATCTGCAGCCTTGCTCATGTTTTTCCCCAGACGATAATTTGGCCTCCCGCATACAGACGTCCCAAGGAGAGCAAGTGGGCTGGCACCTGCAGAGAAGAGAACAGGCTAGAAGGCTTTCTCGCGGCAGGACGCGGCATCCGAATAAAGGAAGGGAAGCCCAGACTGAGCAGGCCTAGCTCCTTCCCTGGCTCCAGGGTCAGGCAGCCCCTTCTCTGTCAGGGTGAGTAAGGGATGGGGAGAGAGTCCGGGGATGGGGAGAGAGTCCATTTGTATCATAAATGGAAGCTAGGGTCTACGAGGTTCCTCAAATGTCATCAACATCATTCTATTTATTAAGATTCAATGTCTTAAATAGATATTGGACTCTCCAGAGTTTTTTAAATTTCTGTTTCTATCAGTTTGGGCAAGTGTGTGTTTTTCTAGGAATTCATTTCCACGTAAATTTTCCATAAAGATGTTTATATATGTTCCTATTATCTTTTTAATGTCTGTCAGATTGTGACAACGCTCCCCTATTTACTTCCTGACAAGAATAATTTATGTCCTCTCTTCATTCTTCTCCATCAGTCTTGCTAGGGATTTATACATTTTCTTAGTCTTTTTTTAAACTGTAAGGTTATTAGCTTTGTTGAATCTATGGTATGTTGTATATTTGCCTCCTGATTCACTGATTTCTGTTATTAGTTCCTTCCTTCTACTTTATTTGGATTGAACATTTTTAACATTCTGAACTAGATACTTAGCTCACTGATCTTTCAGTTTTTCTTTTTCTACTATGTGCATTTAGATTGTAAGTGTTAACCGAGAATGACTTCAATTACATACTGGCAGTTTTGATATGTGGTATTCCCCTTATCATTCAGTTCAAAACATTTTCTAATTTCCATTTTCTTGTTCCATTTTTCTCGTTTTCTTTCTTTTGTACATTTCTACTCTAATTTCAGTGTAGTCAGAAAACATGAAACCTCTATTTCCATCATTTGAAGTTTTTTGAGAATGCTTTATGGCCCAGAATATCACCTATTTTAGTAGATATTTTCTTTAGACAATCAGCCAAGTTTGTTAATCACAAGGCACAGTCTTCTATATTTTATTGACTCTGTTAAAATTTCCATTACTGATTGTGGCTTTGTCTATTTCTCCTTTTAACTCTGTTGATTTTTCCTTATACATTTGAAGCTAGGTCATTAGAAACATATAAAATCTAGAATTGTTACATTCTTGATGAAATAACTATTATCAAATGTTTTTCTTTATTTCTAGTAATATTTTATTCCTCAAAGTCTACTTTGTTTGAAAATTGCAACCATACCAACTTTCTCTGGGTTAGCATTTATATGATATAATATATATTTTTTTTCATCTTTTTACTTTTAACTTTTCTAAGTCCATGTATAAATGCTGTATCTCATGTCCCACATATACATATTCATAGGGGTATAGATATAGGAATGACACATATATAGATCTCTATCAACAACTTTTTCTATGTCTACATTTGTTCCATTGTTATTTTAGTAATATTATAATTTATAAATATCTATTAAACAACATGCAAGATATTCTGTAACTTGGTTTTTCCTATCTAATATATATCACAGAAGTCTCTACCTATGGACTCCTGTGTTATTCTTATCAATATTTTATTATGAAAAAGTTAAACCAAGTAACAAAGTTAAGAGAACTTTACAGTGCACTCTTAGACAGCCATCACCTACATTCTACCCCTAACATTTTGCTTAACTTGTTTTATCACATTTGTCCATGAATTCACCCATTAATCTGTACCTATGTCCCCTGTATCTGGACCTGGACAGGGTATGGTGCACATTGTGAAACCTTTTTATCTCTGGGTAAGGTTGGATGATGGGGTTAAGAAGTACAGATTTTCATTTTTATTTTTTATATGTCTATATAATTTAGTTATTATAAAGTAAGCAAGAATTACTTTTGAAGGAGAAATAAAGATAAATGTATTTTAAAAAATTAGGTTCCCAGAACTGATTTTTTAGCTACTGTGTGTCAGTAGGTCTGAAGACCAGCCCCTTTCTCCATCAGCCCGTCAAATCTCTCTCAGTGTCCTGAAGGCATTTTTCGCACATTTAATAAGTGCCAGACCTTGAACGGACTCCATTGTTCATACTATTCTATGACTGCTCACAGCCACTGCATGAATTAGGTATTATTGTTGATCCCGTAAGAGAAACAAGAAAACGAGATGCAACAGAGAAGGTAAATTCCCCCAGATTACATGATGAATAACAGAACAAGACTAGAGCCCAGAGCTGGACTCAGGGCTGAGTTCCTAACTGTGTACTATGCGTGTCAACCCAACACACACTGGAAAGAACTCATTATATTCTCAGGCTTAATCAACTCAAAGAAGATGTGAGTGTCTCCTATGAGCCAGAAAAGGAAGTGACGGGCACTACCTACACAAAATGAATGGGGTACGTTCCCGGACTTGAAGACGTTTTCAGCCTGCTGTTTGATCCCATGTGACAAGGTCTCTGCCAGGGGCGGTCACAGGGCATGACGGGAGCACACGTTAAGTGCCCTTGACCCATTTAGGAGTGGGGCGGACTGTCAGGAAGATTTCCTGGAAGAACTAATATCTAAAGCTGAGACCTGGAGATAAGCAGGAGTTGAGTAGACCAGCACACCGCATGCTGCCGGACGCATTAGGACACAGCTTAGAACAGGTCGGGAGGTATAGCCGGGCCAGTGGTGGGAGAGGCGTGCCAGCGGAGGAGACTGTACATGCAAGGCCCAGAGTCAAGAGAGGTCATGGCCTATTTTGATTCTGTGTCACAGCAAGAGCTGTATTTCTACAACACAGATATGATCATGTCATTCTTTAACTTAAAAGCCTCTAACAGTTCCCTGCTCCCTGTAGGGAAATGTCCCAAGTCCTTAGCAGGCAGGCAAGGCCGTGCCCCCCTGGCTCAGCATGTTTGTCCACCGGTTTCTACTACTCCAGCCGCCCTGATGACCCCGCCAGCCGCATCCAAGAGCTCGCTCTTCGCTCTGCCTGGCAGCCCTTCTCCCTCCTCCACTCAGTCACCTTCTACCTAGTTTTCAAAGTCCACTTCAATGTCACTTTTTCCCTGGCATCCAGACAAAATTAAATGTTTCTCATCACTGTTTCCGTGACATCTTTCTCCAGGCCTTAACGCTTAAACTATCACCTCATTAGTTTTTGTTTATGCGTTTTTCTTGTCCAGCGGATGTCGAGCACCTCGATTGCTGCTTCTGTATCAGAGGCTGGCCCGCAACAAATGCTTTTCTAATTGAATTGATTTGAACTCTAGCTTTTCCAGTCATTGATTTGATATTTCTGATTTCACAGTTTTCCTTCAAATTATAGTTAAAATTGTGAGTTGATATGGCTCAATTTTCAGCTCAAGGAACACGGCTCAAGTAATTCCTTTTTACTTAAGTATTTATAAAAGGTTAAGTGGGGTCAAAGTAAGGTTGTAAGCTTCCCTAGAGTGGATTGGCCCCATGAGAAATGACAGGAAGAGCTGTGACTGTAACTATTCAGCGGACATCCCACCCACAGCTTGATTCTTGGGCACCAGCAAAGGAGTGAGGGGTGCCCACTGAGTGGCCTCTGCAGATGGAGAGGTCATTCATGGCCTCAGGAAGTGGAGCCCAGGGATCTGCATTTATAACATCCCCAACCCTCGCCCCTAAACACACCCACCCTCTCTCCCTGTTCCCTCCCAGGCAATTCTCAGGCTCCGTAAAATTCCAGAACCACTGCTAATAGTCTCTCCAGGCAACACGGTCAGCCCCACTTTTTCCAGCTAAACTCTCTCTCCAAGGAGAGCGACCCAAAGCACATACTATTGAAAAGCATGAGACGGTCAGTCTATGGTGTCCTGGTGAAAATCAAGTGAGTGATAAATGCATATAAGCACCAGTAATACATCGGCATGAAGATAATGATAAAGAGTTTGAACTTCCAGTAGTTCCAGTGTGAAGGTGGTAGTCATGAGCCAGAGCGTTTGAAGTGGTTTCATGCTCATTACGTAGTTTCAGGTAGATGTATTCATAGGTAGCACTATTTTAAAGTCATGATCCTGGTTTCCTAACATATCCTTTTTGCATGAACATTAAACTAGCAGTTAATCACCAGAAGTGATATGACACTAGCTTTAAACATCTGCCTGTACAAGGCAGATGGTAAGTGTCACCATATGTTACACATGGTTGTTATTACGCCGACTCTTTTATTATTGCAAACTCATGTACCGCGAGTTCAGTCATGTTCACAAAATTGAAAATCAGAGCGCAGAAAAATACAAACATTTAAGACACATATGTAGCAGTTTCACTGGGGAGGCAGAGAGTGCAAATACTACTAAAATGGTCTCCATGTGGCATAGATTTAATAATACTAGTTTGTGGCAAAATATTTAGATGGTTAAGACTTGGTGAATCTGATGATAAGTTAATTACAGCACTATTTATTTCTGCCTTTGTGCCCCAACTGTGTTCTCTCTACCCTTGCTCTAGCCTTCAAAATACCCCTCCAAAGAAGTTATGATTCCAACCTTTTCACGTGAATAAACTGTGTGCAGACAATTGTCTAAGATCATGCAACTAGTTAGTGACAACACTAGTTTCTGAACCCAGGACTATCTGACCTCAGAGTTCATGCTCTTTTTCCTTTAGACTATAAACTGCCCGAGAGCAGAGCGCTGTTTCTATTCCCTGCTTAATTCCCCAAGTCTTGAGCAGAATGTGATTTAGAGTAGATGCCCAATAAATAAAGAATAATCGCATGCAGCCACCCACATCCAGAATTTCATCCTTACCAATTCCCCGAAACAAATCCCGATCCACAGTTTATGATAGTACCCTACCCCAGATATCATATTAATCATGATGATAGGCAAAAACATAACAATAACAATAAAAATATGCCTGAGCAACCCAAAAGACAGCAAGAAAGAAGTAAAAACAGAAAAAAAAAAGAAGGCACAGAGACCAAGGGGAAATAGAAAAGCAAATACTGGGATGGAAAATTTAAATTCCATATATCAGTGGTTAAATTTAATATATCTTAAATGGACTACTCCAATGAAAAGATAAAGATTATTAGATTGGAATTTTAAAATGAAATCAATATGATTCATTGAATTCTTTTAGTTCTTCCCTTTTTATATCTGTTGGATAGGCGAAAAATGAGACTTAGGAGACTGAAGACACTTGCAGAAACGCGACAGCTGACAAGCCGATACGAGCCCCAGTGGCTGTTTAACAGATGCAGCAAAGCTTGGCAAGAACTGTGTCCATGGGACACTAGGGGCAGAGCTGGGAGTGCTGAGGGGCAAAGGGGGCCCCACCGTACTGAGGAATGAGAGCTCTTTGGGAATGCACAGGATTTCTGGGCAGTGTGGAGGAAACCACCCTGGGCTGGCATCAGAAACCACAGAACTGTAGTGGAATCAATGTACACACGCGTCTGGTTATCTCCAGCAGTGCCTGGCAGTGTGGTTAAAAGTAGAGAAAACAGGTCATTGAGTGACTCCGGGTTTGTGTTTCGCTGGAAAGTGGCAGAAGACAAGATGTATCAGGACAACCAGAGTCTGGGGAAGAGACTTGTTAAAAACAATTCCATCTTGGCGTCTAGGCTGAATAGGGAACCTGAGAGGTCAGGGGGAGGGAGGGTGTGTCTAAAGAAGGGCAGGGGAGGGATGCAGGGACCGATGTCCCACGAGGCTGCAGAGCAGGTATTCTGGGAGGAGAGGAGGGAGAGATCCAGGATTTCCACCTGCTGCCAGAGAGAGCAGGATGGGTGTCCACACAACATCTCGTAAGGCAGCCTTGAGATAAATTAGAAACAGTGGTAAGTCCAGCTAAACAGATTTATCTTTATCATTAAATTTTGAGATGAGAGAGACATAGGGGAGGCTGCAACTATCTTGTGTTTGTTATCTGGACCGCCATTTCGGGAGATGCTTAAAAGCTCTGATCGAAGATCATTTAAAAATCTACATTTCTACAGGTAACAGATTGCTTTCTCTGAATCACTCAGCTTTTTTCTAAAATAGGGAGGAGGAAAATAGTTAAAATTAGCCACCTTTTTATAACACATGTGCTGAAACGAATTAGTAATTATTTTTTAGCCTGAGCAGTTGGTGTGAGAGTGGTGATAATATATTTACAATATAAACTTAGCATCATTAATGAGATTGTCATTTCTTTGTGGCAGCAGGACTGTCAGAAGCTTTCTCCTGAATGATAGAGAGTTGCTCTTCCAGTGCTGGGATGGCTGGTGGCACGCAGGAAGCTCTCAGAAATAGCCCTGCAGTAGTAATGTATGTCATGATATGTATTTGAAGAGCAGTGATTTGTACTATTTTTTCAAGACTTTTTTCAATATCACAAATTAACAATTTTTATCCTAAAAGCTAAAGCTTGAGTATTTTAAACACTTACCCACCTGAAAGTGTACTTCTTTACAATAAAGTATTGACATGAATGGAAACTCCCTGATTCTCTGATAATGAACGTTTCCTGCCGTACTAATTCTTAAGCAGTCTAATATTAGTCTTTTCCCTTCTAAATTCCCATATTTGGATTCAGAGTGAGACTCTCTTTTCACTTCTCATCTAATCGATGTTGGCACTGAGCTCCCTCTGATAGCTTGTTATTCAGCTCTGGTCTGACCTAATTCTGCTCAGGCACTCAACTTCCTGCCTCCTGGTTAGGCAAAAGGAGAAAGACACGGGAGAGGGGAGAGACACCACATCTTTCTCGTGTTAGGCTGCATGTATGTACGCATCAGCCAATTCAGGGACTTGGATAACATTCTGTGGACAGTTTAAAGAGCCTCCGGAGTTCACACTGCCCCAGGACTGCATCTGACTTGACTCAACCCATCCTCCTCCCCAACTCTGCAGAGAAGGGGTCAGAAGGGGGCATTCCCCTCCCCTCAGCTGGGTGGTGCCCCACCCATGCCCCCGCGTGTAACTGATTCCCGAGTGCCTGCCAAGCACGGGAGTGTCTGGTGAGTCTCTGAGCCTGGTTCCTGTCATGACCTTCTTGCTGCCCAGCGATCACCCACCGATCAGGCTGCGGCACAGCTCGTGCACGCCTCAGGAAACAGAGCTCTGCCTTCGGTCCATATCCGCTGGACCCTATGCTTCCTCCGGCTGCTTGCTGACGGGATGCACTAAGCGACCAGAATCGTGACAGCCCGGATCCTTGGCTGTAGCAAAAACGCAGAGCAGAGCTGAGATTTCCATGATACAGCTCACACTGGGGAAAGCACAGTTTGACACTTTTTCCCCTTTTAACTGATTTTATTTTGTTCTAGGATTCCATTCCCAACAGTGACGCCCAAAGCATAACTTTGCTCTGCTAGCAACTGGGAGATGCCCACTTGAAGTCCGTTCTCCCCTTCTTTCTTACTAAAAATACTCTAATTCTGGCCCCATTACAAAACACCCAACCCAAATCCAGCTCCCAGATTTCCTTGCAGCGGGTATGGACCTATAACGAGGTTCTGACAAGCAGGATGCCAGCGACTTCCAGAGTCGCCCTTTAACGGAAGCTCACACGCTCGCCGTGTGCCCTTTACCCTCCGGCCTCTCTCCAGCTTCTTGCCTGAAGTGTTGGGGCTCTCCCATTGCTTGCTTACAACATGGCTTGATGCTTACCTATGATTGTGAGTTGTGGGCTTTGGTTTCGTTTTTGTTTTGCCTCGACGTCTTGTTTCTCCAATAAGAATACATCAAAAGCAACCTACAGTCCCAGACAGCTATGGTCAAGCCGAGTCCTGTGTGTGTGTGTGTGTGTGTGTGTGTGTGTGTGTGTGTGTGTGTGTGCATGCATACACATACTTTGGGGGTTGGGGTAGGATTATAAAAATAATAGAGGGAACCATTCCTGCATGGAGAAATATATAATGAGGACGAGACTTCCGTAAGTGGAATAATAAAAGAACATTACAATGCATAGACACAGACATGCTAACATACATAGATATGTAGATGTGATATGGATATATTTTAATCTGGTTTCAAGGTAGGTATCTTATGCTGGATTGCAAATGATCACTTTCCTTCCCTTTACACTCAGAGCTTCAGCCATTCATGTATTCAGAACTGAAATGCTCAAAAGAGATGAGACAGAGTGACAAAGAATTGCTAATGTTCTGCTCCCACTTCCTCCTGGGAGAGGGTCCCTTGTGAACTACAGATGAACAGACTCTGGGCGGACAGAGGGCAGTTCCGTCTGCACCCCGTCTGGGGGCTTCACCGTCTACTAACAGGGCTACTGGGCAAGTCATTGCGAGGACGTCGGAAGACGTGAAAAAGAGCATTTGAAGATTCATTAAATGCCAATCCTTTCTAAACTTCAAGTGTCTTAAAAACAGACACCACATAGACACAAACATGAGCATTAGTATGTTTGTAATGTTTCTACAATATATGTAAACCAAAGTGTCCATGGTATAAAAATACTGACAAATTTCAATTTACCATAAGACCCACTAATCCTGAAAGCAGTTAATACAATAATATTTCCAGGAATCTGTCATCTGATAGAAAATGTTCCAACACTATAGCAACACGAAAGGAATGGCGTTTATAATAAATATAATTTATCTCACAGATAATGATAAAAATCACAAGTTTCTCTCTCAGTTGTTTGACCCATGGGGTCAACTACAATCCTGCTGGGAACTGCACAGCATATGGGATCACTTGACATGGGTGAGTGACTGGAGAAGGAGACCTTCTGAAGCAGTGTCTTGAAGCTTCTCTGCTACAGTGTAATTATGGGGGCAGGGGAAAGGCTCCAGAGACTGCCCAGGTCCAGGCTTCACAGCGGTCAGTGACAAGAAAGCTCTTCTGAGACGCCCTCTCCCTCTCTTCATCCTTCACACCTCCTCTTCGGCACCATCCCTGCTACATCTTTTGTATGTCGGTCCCCTGGCGATCGGGACTTGTTTTTCTCCTGGGCTGAGTCCAGGAGGGCAGGAAGCAAAGGAAGAAGGGGTGGCGTGGCCCAGGGGTGCTCTCGCCCTCACCACTGTCACCCCTCTGCTGAGGGCCAGAGGGAGGCCACCTGACAAGAGTGGCTTCAGGACATCCTGGGAAGGACAGCCCGGGGCTTGCAGTGTGAGGGGCCTGAGGGTGCCCAGGAAACCAGGATGTACACGGGGCCTCGAGGGTCAGACCTGCCATTGTCTTTCTTTTTTAAAATTCTCCTCATGTCCCCTGAGGGTGTGCCCATGAGTAATCAACACTTCCTTTCCTCCAAGGAGAGTCCATCAGTGTACAAATGGTAGCTGGCTCCTTTATGTGACATCCCTGGATGTCAGGTCCTGGCAATATTCTAGTTCCATCTCATCAGTAGGAAACGTGCTCAAGAAACAGCACCACATTGGATTGCCTCCTTGTGCTCCTGAGTTCCAGACCTGGAATGGCTAAGTCCATTCTGAAGTGTGTGCGTGAGCAGAGGTGTGAATGCGTGCCTGGGTGGGCATGTTCCTACTCACTGCAATGCCGAGTGGTCTAAACTGGAGCCTGAACACAGCATCTTGGGGACTAAAACATAGCTGGTTATGGATCTCTAGAAGGATTTGTTGTGAAGGGTCAGAAGTGTTTGTTCTCATGGCTGCTATTCACAGCTAGAGCAAGGCTGTGTTTGCATTGCCTGGGTGTGGATCCCCGCTCCAACACGTGCTGGCTGTGAGGCTCTGCACATGGTATGCGACCTCTCTGGTCTTCTGTTTCTGTTTCTGAAATACGGGAATTGTAATGGTCTCTATTCCGTAGGGCTATGTGGGGATAATATGGGCTAAATCAACACAGGGCTGTTATAGTAGCCCTCATTGTATATTAGCTCATACCACTAATAACTATACAAAGAAGGTTGCATGGTCTGCCAAGGAAGTTACTGTGTTCATCATGAAAGACCTCTGAAGTCCCTTCCATATTGGATCATTTATGATTCTCTAGCAGATCTTCCTCTGCCATAAAATAGGGGTGACGCTCACTTATCTGTCTTGCTGGGTTCTTGTCCAGGTCAATCAGTGGGACCTGGAGATCTCCTGACCTACAACCCAGCACCTGCCACATGCAGCAGAGGGAAGGTCCTTTAAGTGTAACTCCGGGGGAAAATCTGTCTCCCAGCCCGGCCGGGCAAATTACCTTTGAACCGAAATCAGTCAAAGGGAAAAATAAAGTGGGAGAATCCCATTTATTGCTTGTACAAGCAGTCGGCCACTTCTGCTCACCCATGTCTTGCAGGAACTGGGTGCAAAAAGGGACCCCACCCAACCTCTCCAGTCCAGATATTCCCTCGCCACCCTTGTAATCACCTATTGATGTGGAGATGGACTACTTCTCTCCGCCCCTTGGAAACACCTATGGATATGGAGATGCACTAAGGCCAGGCGAGAGATTCTGGAAATACTGCAATTTTACCCACACTAAGGGACAAACCTGATCACGTCAAACCTCCACTGGACACCTAAAGTCTCTTCTTCTCTAACACAATTAGGAGAAGCTCCTGACATGGTCTCTGAGCCCCAAGCCCAGCAGTCCAGCCTTCCCAGTTGCAGTGCCCACCTGGACCCTGGACCCAAACTGCTCACAACCTGGGAACCGTGCGGCCCGCCTTTCTGCCTAGCTCCTCCCCTGGGCGGGAGCGCCGAGCCCCACCTCCATCCCCATCCCCACCCCACACACTCTCCTTCACCGCATTCACAAGGTTTCCGTATCATCAGGATTTCTTTCAGGGTTTACGAATCCCCTTCATTTTGAAGCTTTCCCCAATTCTACCCCCAAAGTAAAATGGACTTCTCTCCTCCCTAGGTCCTCACAAGCTTTCTTCCACATCTACCCTTGTTTATCCTTCTGTGTCACCAGTACCTAACTCATCACTGGGCATGGTACATGTTTAACCACATGAGATGTCTGTTTTTACAGATCAAAGCTCAAGTGTTGGCCATTTCATGCAGTTCATCCTAGAATGGATGCTTAGTTATATCTGCTAATAGGGTAATAAATGAATGACTGAGTGAATAAACTGTTGCTCCCACTGACCTACTACTAGTTGACAAGTCTCTTAAACGGCACCATGCATTTTCACAAATACTGATTTATCTTCCTGGAGGCATATTTATCCCTTTTTATAATTCTCCAGCAGAATTTTATTAAATATCTAAGTTGTATCTGTGAATTAAGTTTTTATAGTAAGACAATAGAGACAGTTCATAATATTGTTCTCAGGCACATGGACGATTTTAGAATCGTCTGAGACAATCTCAAACACACTCACATTCACACGTGGACTCACACACTTCAGAATGGACTTACCCATTCTGAATCCTGAACTTGTATGTATTCATCAGTGTTTTTCCCTGACTGAACCAGCTCAAAATACTGCAAGAAGTCCCAATTTACTCAGTCCATCATAATTAATTCGTTTGTTACCTGGAAGCTAATTAATTTTTTTATTTCCCAGTCCCACTCCCTGACCCAGCTATCTAGTCTAAAAACGATTATTATGGTTACCAAATCGGCACCCAGTGTGACAAACAACCATGAAACAAATACGTTTGAGGTATTTGTGGTTCACACGTCATATCAGGGGATGACACATAGGACCCTTTGATGCCGGCCTCTTTGGGGCTCTTCTGTGACCAAAGAGGCAAAGACGGAACATATACTAGGCATTAGGGTTCCCAGCACTTCAGGGATAGAATGTCACATTTGACTGTCACTGTGCTGAGGACCAGCCCTCTGCGGTGGGACTGACGTGACGGGAGCCCAGGAGCTCTGCTCCTTCTCTGACGGTGAACGGTCAGAAGGCTTGACCATCAGTGGGTTGTAGGGCTACATCAGCCGCACACATTCAGGGCTGAGAGAGGCCAGGTAGACCAGGCAGGAAAAGGAGGTTAACTGTGTAACAGGAGAAAGCAGTAAGGAGTGTGGCAAAGCATTCTGCATTCAGCAGCCATTCAGTTCCAGTAAAGTGTCACTATGCTTGCTTGTGAAGGCACTATTGCCAGACTTTAGGATTTTTAAAAAGAAGCTAGAAATTTGGATGTTTATGAGAAATGTCCCGGTTTTGAAACACTGCATGTAATCATACAAAACATGGCGGAAGGCCAGCTCTGCCCTCCACTCACCGGTGGCAAATCCAATATGAATTGCAAATCCAGACGCCTTATGAATACAAGGTATTTAGCAATTAAAAGGGAGTTCTGGGGTCAGAATGCTCGAAGAAAACTCTAATTTAAATACCTTCACTTATCATTCTGCCAATATTCTGACAGGTTGAATACCTGTCTTACATTTTAATTTGGAAAATATAACTTTGATATCTCTAGTTATCATCTGGGATGTCCTTAGGAGTCAGCAGCGGCCCCGAAAGGCTGAGAAGGAGAGGAAACAGGCTTAAATATTACAGGGTAAAAACAAAAAAAAATTGAGCTAGACAGTTTATTTCAGGGAATAAGGAATGTTAAAAACTGCCTCTGTGTTTTCCAGCACTTGACGAACGTGTTCTTCTCTTTCACTTGCTTGTGTCTCTCAAAACTTAAATGCTTCGGCTCTGGTATTAGAAATTGCATCTGAGTCCCTCTCAGAGGGGTGGTCCAATGGGGGCACCACATGCATTAGACAATTCCTGCCCCTTTCTAACAGTTCTGCTCCAACATCAGCAAAACCTACCTTCCTGAAATTCTGACATTCTGCGAGCCCACAAACCAGCAGATGGCACCGCCAGCTTCCCGGGGCCTTGCACGTGCACGCCTTCCCCGCGAGGGAAGGCACGCTGGGGCTCTGGGGTCAGCCCACGAGGCACTTGCCCAGCTGCACGGTGGGTGGGTGGGAGGGAGGGCGCCTGAGGAAAGGTTCCGCCCCTCTTCAGCTCCCACCCCCAGGCCAGGAAGCCTGAGCATCAAGGTCTGCCGCATTTCACATTTCCACGTGGGGATGGAAACCGTGCTCCAGGCAAGGCAGCCTTTGAGCAGGAAATGGGAGGGTGCGCTGTTGGGGCTGGAGAGTGTGAAGAGCAGGAAAGAGTCTGCCTTTGCTGGCGCAGAGCCCCATGGCGTCTCAGTCGCAGGGCTCTGCCCTCGGACACTGTCTGCTGTTGGGTCTGGGACACCACCAGCCTGCCAACCGTCCCCAGCCAGACAGCTGCTTGGGTTGCAGAACCCGCAGGTGCAGAGCCCTGGGGCCTCCTTGGGGGTCCTTGATCACTCTCTGCCTTTTCCAGAATGAGGCTAATTTGCTGCTTTTTCAGCCAGCTCTGGCGCAGAGCAGGCAGAGGAGAGAAAAGAGAACGAGTTGTCAGCGTTATTGAAAAGGTCCGTGATGAGTCACGCTCCCTCGCAGGCCGGGCCTTGCCAGACGCCACGCCACTCATCAGCAGACCTGAGGACAGGCCTGCCTCCCACAGCTGGCCAACAGCCCCAGGCCGGCAGGCCCCACGGCCCACAGGCCCGTCTTCTCCCACACCCTGCACCGAGAAGGCCAGTTCGGGCAGGCCGGGGTGCAGTCGGCTCCCGGATGCTAGGTGGCCCTGTTTGTTTGCTGCTCTGTGTTGCTCAAAGTGTGATGATTCAGGAGCTCAGCTGGTGTGGAAATCAAGATAATAGCTCTTCAAATTACAGTGACACAGTGACTCGCTGGGCCACCACCTTCTGTCCAGGTGCCCTTTGGCAGACCCGGGAGCCTGGCACGTGGGTGGTTGACCAGCTCCCTACTCCTGCGCGGCCATCGCTGTGAGTCCTGGTCTCGGGCCCTGGCACGTTCTTTTCCTTGTCGGAGTAACAGTAGCAGTTACAACAGGAACCTGCAGCCCGGCCGTCGGAGGGCTCAGAGCCCCTAACACGGATCCCACTATTGCGCAGGAGACCGGGTGGGCTGGGGCTTCACCGATGTCAGCTCCCACAGCAACGGGAAACAGGCTGAGAGGCCAAAAGGTCAGCTCAAAAGTGTGGCCCAGGGCAGAGGAGCCAGGTCCCGGCTTCCCTGTGCACACCATGTGTTCCAGCACAGTCCCCAGAAAGGGTGTGCTGTTGCTAGTCAGGACAGTGAACCATTCCCCGCTTCCTGAAAACACCTCTCTCTGAACCATATCTCCATAAACCTCAATCAAAACTAACCAGGAAGATCTGGCTTCTGTTAGCATGCTCTGCACCCTCCACAGGGGCTCTGAAAGCCGAGGGCACGGGGAGAAGACATCCTAAGTGGTGGCAACAGGCACCCAGTCACGATGGCGCAGCATCCCGGAGGATGGAGACGCTCTCGTGGTGGTGGTGATGGTGGTGGTGCTGGTGGGGAAACGGCTTCTGTCATCCAGATCAGCGGGGAGGGCTGGCATCCCTCCTGCCAGAGCACCGTAGGGCCGATGCTCAAGCTTGCACTGTTTGGTATACATGGATATGCACGTCAGCATAGCTTCATGGAATCTGCAGAAAGTGACCCTGGCTCTACAGGGACTCGCAGTGGAGAACCACCATTAACAACAGAAGCAGCACTCTAAGCATTACGCCCTGCTTCCTCAGTGGGACCGCCCCGCTCTGGCTTCCCAGTGTCACTGTGGTGACCTGGGCAAGTGTGGTGAGCCCCTGGGGACATTCCTGGGAGTTTCTAGGGGTTTCAAAACTCCCCGCAAAGCTGCTAGATGGTCGTTCATCTACAGGAAATGTGCTGGCATGCTTGGAGAGGAAGGTGAAAGGCACTGACCCTGGGACTGCACCCTGGGGAGGGGCAGAGGACCCAGGGAGTGGGCAGGGGCATGGCCTGGAGACGGGCTGAGGGCTACTGCCCTCCGCCTGGGTCCAGTCTCTCCCGTTCGCTGTTCCTCTCAGTAAGACAAGGAACAATTATAGGAACACCTCGGCTGACCCTGAAAGGAAATGGCTCAGCCGTCGCCCAGTCTCCTCCAGCCTCCCCACACCCTCCAAGGCCATGGGCCAGAATGGCTATTGATGGCACGGCACCCAGCTGAAGCCTGAGCAGTCTCCCTCTGACTGTGCACACGTGCACTGCAAGGAACATGGCCTTTGCTTCAATTTTTGCCTTATTTATTTTCGAAAGGAAAGTGATAGTAGTAGCCGGTAAGTTTTACACACTTTTCTCAGACATCCTGCTAAGTGTGTTGACTCTGACAGCCCTTCCCAACACTCTGTGAGGAGACACTTTCCTCATTTACACATGAGTAGACTGATGCAAGAGATTTCCTGGCCACCCAGCTGGGCAGTGGCGGGCTGGGGTTTGCATCCCGAGTTCAGTGTCTTAACCACTGTTGGTGAAGAAATGACGCTATGCTCCGTGCGGGCGCGGGATCTTGTTACCCAGTGTCCTTCTGAGATGCAGGAAGACCTCTCTCCTCAGTGACATAGGGACATGCGGAGAAAGGCAAACATGATTTGGCAAATAAGCCAAGGTCAAGTTAGGCACAATGGTCAGGAACAAGGGCTCTGTGATCAACAGATGCGGCTGGAGTCCACTCCGTCACTTACCAGCTATGCGACCTTGGGCAGGGTGCAGCCTCTCTCGGCCCCCTTTCCTCTGTCTATAAGGTGGGGTAGTGAGGGCCCCGTGCTCACAGTGTTCTTGGGAGAATAGAAGCTGACGCACACCGACAGCGACTGGCCAACCGCAAGTGCAAGACGAGGGGTGGGGTCAGTTCTTACGAAAAGCAGTGAGGTAAGTGGCAGCTAGGTGAAGGTAAAGTTTTAAAAGTTTGGAGATCTACACTGCCTTCTTAGTTGTTAAATTTCTCACAGAGACTTACAAACCATAAATAAGAAATTTCCCTGAAGACCGTAATTTGGGAAAATAGCTCCCTTTCCTCCACCAGCTACGGCCGCTTGCTCTGCTTCATCCCTTCTCCCCAGGGCTTGGTAAATAATTCAGCTATGCCTGGCTTCTCCACACCTCGGCTCCAACCCTTGGTGACAGATATGCCCACATTATCCATGGGTTTCTGTCAGAAAGCTTCCTTGGGGCCACTGCAGCCAGACACTCAGCCACACGTGGCAGCGCAGAGGGACCCAGCCCTGCCCTCCCCTCCCCTCCCATCAGCCTCATTTGCTCCGCACAGCTCAGTAACACGTGGGCAGGTCACTGGCCGGGAGCCTGCCTTCCTCACCAGGTCCCGTCACTGCAGTAACCATATTTCTCCTTGCCGTAAGAAGTAATTGAATTAAATTAGGCAGCGTTTGATCCTGCCCATACTAATTGCCCTTTGCAGTTGAGGTCGCGGACAGGAATGCGTGGAGCAGTTAGACACTGCTCTGGCCCTGCAGGTCCTAGCTCGCATGTTCTCACATCCCTGCACATCCCTGAGACCCTCCTCTTGCACGAGGAACCCTCTGGAGGGTAAGCGGGTTCAGCAGACTGGGGAGAGCTCAGAGTGAGTCTCGGGCATGCGGGGAACACAGAAGAGCTGGCGGGGAGCAAGGTCTGACGGACGCCATGACAGACGGACAGGCAGCTGTTTAAAGAGGAATGCGTGGGGGCCCAGGTCACTAGTGACATCTATAAACAGGGGCTCAAAAAATCGGGTGTGTGTGCGTGTATGTGAATAGGGTTGGCAAGTCAGAATTAAGGGTTTTGTTCTGGTAACACCCCAAACTGCTCGTGGTTAAAAAGTCACGTGTCATTGGCAAACAAGCAGCCCAGTAGTCTTTATCAAGAGCAAATTATGTGGGCATGCAGCTTATCTAAGAGTGAATAAGGTACACAGATGACTACCTTCTAAAGTCCAACTCCCTGTATTTTCCCTTCTTTCTGCAGATAAAATTGAATATAGACATCAACTTCTAAATTTATCAGCAGGAGGCAAAAAAGGGACACCAGGAAATGGGGGGGAGTCCCCAGGGTTATGCCTTTAAGAACCTCTTTCTCTGTCATCTTTCCCTGGTCCTCCCTGTCCCCTCAGTCCCTGCAACAGTGTTCATCTTCCAGACGCAAAACCGAGGGTGCTTTGCGGGTGCTTGGCCTTGTATCTCTGCCTCCATCTCTTAACCCCTGACAGCAAACATGGAAACGGAAGTTTTCAGAGGTTGGGGGCCCTGGGAATTTGCCTTTGCTTATAAAACTGACAAGGGTGACTTCCATAGGCAGAAAATGTCCTCTGTCACTTCTCCGTGGAGGTCTCCCTTGTGGGCTAGCCTTTGGGGAACCAATAAGTTGAGCTGTCAGGCTGTAGGAAGGATTCATCTGGACAAGTGAGTGGGGCCGGAGCGCCCTGAGCAGCAGGGAGGACTTCGCAGGGGGCGATCCCTGTCGTCCTCAGGAGGCAGGAGAGATGGCTCTTGGTTGTGTCTGTTCCCACATTACGGCTCCCAGGAGGAGGCGGAGAGAGGATTCCCCTGCATTTGTATTCAGAAGGTTCGGTTCATGAGGATAAGGATCTGTGGGCTAAGCAGGAGAAACCCTCACACCCAGTAATTTTTACATCATGACCCATGAATGACTCCCAGGACGGGGAAAGTTTCCACAGGGACAAATGATTCAGCCTAGTAAGAGAGCCCCATGCCCTCCGTGGGCGCCAGCTTGGTCCCCAGCCTGCTGATCCCCCCGAGTCCAGCCAGCATGCCGGCGAGGGGTGCTCCCGAGAGAGAGGGTGAATCACCGTCCCCGCACTGCCACAGCGATGGGAGTCGCGCTGCCCTGTAGGGGGCCGGCTTAGAGCTCGGGATAACCCCTCAGTGACGAGGAGGGGGAGCCAAGCACACCCAGGGCTCCCTGCTCTCAGGGTTTGCCCGTGTGTGGCTTTGTGACGCTAGAGGAGGGTTTACCCGTGAACCCTCAAACCCCTGAAAAGGACCGTCTCTCACCGTACAAACCTCCCACTCGTTCCTCCCTATAAGCGGTGAGGTAAATGAAAGGCAGGTCGCATGCAGTGCCGAGTCAAGCAGGTGTCTGACCTGGGCAAGGAGCTCTCGCCACACAAGGTGCAGAATCAAACCCCCAGAGCCAACTGAAACCCAGCGCCGTCCCGGCTCGTAGGTGCTCACGCTGAGGCCCGCAGGGGCTCTGAGGCTTCTTTCCTCACTCCTTACGTGCCCCTCACAGGGGCCCATTCACAGCTGTGAGGGCTTCATTTGCCGCACGCACACCACGTCCGGGGCACCCCTCTCTCCTCAGCTTCAGTCCATTCCACCAACCCCAGCAGAGGACCTGCCACGGAGCGCATCCTGGGCTGGCTCTTGGACACAGGGGATGAGCAAACATCATGTGGGGTGTCAAGGCTCATGTATAATTTTATACCCAGCTAATTACTGAATTTTTTAACAATAATGATATCTTAAAATCTGCTATTATTTGTTGAGGACCCACCGACCTACCCCGCTCCAGCTGGGCAAGACAAGGCATTTCCTGGCTCACCAGAACACACCTGCATGCCCTTGCACACTCACAGGCCAGGCAGGGCACACGTGTACCCCCACCGCCCCATTCTGATTGTGAGCGGTGGGTCATGTTAGTACTCATCGTAGGGTCATGGAGCTTCTCATCTGACTTTTATATTTATGATAAGAAATGTAAGAAAGGTGTATAATAATTAAATTGGAACTAAAAATGTCTCCCTACTTCTCTAGCTTAAGCTTCCAGATCAGTTGATTATCTCAAGATGACAAATAGTGCTCTTTTGAAAAACCCTATTCTTTGCAACTAGTTCTCTGAGTGAATCAGTTTTCTCAATCATTACACAAAACAGACACATATATCTCACGGAAGTTGAGTTGTCATACATAACCCCAAACTGTTGTATTAGTGATTACCTCTGTTGGTCTCATTGATTCATTTTGCTATAAATTTGAACTCACAATGTAAACGTCCCTGAGAGAAGGCTGCGCGTGTTGGCTTCGCATGCTGGGCTCCTCACGAGGGAGCGCACCTGGTCCCAGAGAAGTCTGAGGGCCGCGTGCGTGCCTGAGGACCAGCTTGGCGTGCAAGCCCCTGCTAGGACGGTGCTGCGCACGTCTCGGCCGCACACCCGTCTGCTCCCTGTCTGCTGCCTCACACGCACCCTGCACCCCGACAGGCAGAACCACCTGTTGCCCCTCCCGGGACATCTTTGCTGTGCGTGCAGCATCCCCCCTGGGCGTGCCCTTCCCCTCCTCCCCTCACACTGGGAGACCACCTGAGTTGCCCAGGTCGAGGCAGGACGTGAGCGCCCACAGACCTTCCCCCCGGCACGGCTGGTTCCCTGTGGAGCAGCGAGACTTGCGCCCAGTGCTGTGTCAGTACCGGAATGCTGATTCATCCTGTCTCTCGGGAGCACTTCTCCCCGGGAAAGGAGCCGGGGGAAGCGGGGAGGGTCCAGAGATGCCGTGGCTTCTTGTTTATGTGTCTGAGCTCCTCGTGGGGACGTGGGGTAGCTTGTTTGTATTTATTCACTTAGGGGCTACCCACTGCTGGCTCCTAAGATGTACTCACTCCATGTGTCCTGAGTGGGTGAATGAACAGATTAGCGATTCCAGTAAGAACGTGGATGCAGTCCTTGAAAGATCTGAGCTTCTGAATTTCTAAACTGTCCCTGCTTGACATATAATGGCTGCTAAGCGTCAGGTACCGCTTTAACTAGTTACAGACATTGCCTCATCTAATGTTCCAAACCAGCGCCACGAAGTATAGGCAGCATAATCACTATGCTAACGACAGATGAGGAAACTGAGGCACAAGGAGTTGACGTAACCAGGCTAGAGAGAGGCAAGACTATGCCGCGTGTCCCCCTCAGGCGCCCCCTCCTGCTGTCACAGAGAGGGCTGCAAGGGAGGGTTTCCGTGGTGTAGTGGTCATCACGCTCGCCTAACACAGAGAGGGCTGTGTGCAGCTGAGCATCTCGGGGATGCGGGCCGGGATACCGACCCTCCGAACACAGGCATCCAGGAACCGGCAAGGTTCTCCTTCTGTGCTGGTCGGTCCGGAGCTGGGTAAACTTGAAGGGCCACTTCATCTCCTGCCAAGGCCCCCAGACATTAGAGCTTCTCAGTTTCCCGTCTTGGGAAAGGCCGGGGGGAGAAGATGGGGGAACATGAGCTTTGGGGCGACAGAACCCCAAACGTGAAGACCAAGTCTACCATTCACTGGCTGACTGACCTCTGGATGCGTTTTCCCTTCTTATTCCTAACACCAGTGAGACACTGGCTGCTATTGGTTGTTAGAATAACATAAGTATGGACAAAATAGTATATTTGCTCTTTCCACACCAATTGATCGATTCTCACCTGCTGTAGGATTTGAAAACCACGTTTGCTAGAAGCTCGCCTAGGACAGGCTTAAGGAGGGTCTGTGGTATGCATGTGGGCAGGGACAATGGCTGCCCTGAGCTCTCTGCCTTTTCCCGGATTCTTAGCCGCCTTCCAGGTCGGAGGGGCTCAGTTCCAGGTGAGTGAGGCTCCTGGGGGGCTTCAGCCTCGTCCGGCTCACCGTGTGGTGACAGCACGCCAAACCTCCTTCACCCCCTCACAGCGTGTGCAAAGGTAGAGCCCACTCAGGGCTGGTCTTCTGTTTCACCGCCTCCACTGCTTGGCATGTAAACCACTGCTCACATGTTTGGGTAACAGCAAACCCGTTTGTGTGCGTGCTAATGCGCTCATTTAGCACGACCCCGGGCTTTGCCAAACTAAGCACGTTTCATTAGGCCGTTTTCACCGGGAGGTTTTTCTTACAGAAAATTATCTACAATTAAAAATGTAGAGAAATTTTCTCGGCATGGCACAGCTTTTTAAAAGGCAGGGACAAAAACCTTTGTCGAAAAGGCAATTTATCCTGCCAGTAATTTTCTACCTCTGTCCTGCTATTATTAAGGATGGCAGTTTTAAAAGGAACTCTGAGCTCCTATCTCTCCACTCAGCCCAGAGTCTCACATAATGGCCTGTCTCTAACTTCACCTACTGCCATGGAAGTAATTATACCACATGCTCAGAAGGGTGATTTGCTGCCGAATCAAGGAAGCGATTGGGTTCAAAATGAAAAACAACCTCTATATAGGGAGGGAAAAAAGCCTGGGGAAGCAGGGAGGGTCCAGAGAGTGGTGTTTTATGTGGAAGAGTGCTGTGAACAGAAGTTCTGGAATAAAATATCATCAAAATAAGACAATAACATATGAAGTGAGTGAAATCATTTTCCTGGTGCCCGCTCTTTCTCCTGTATTTTCCTATAACAGCATATTGTTCAGTGGTCTCAATAAATAGCTCTTTATAGCTGCTGTGGTATTTCCTGTATCAAGCATTCCAAGTGAATAATTTTAGGTCTTTCCTAAAATCCTGGAAAAGAATCACAGACTTCAGTGCTGTAGATGTGATCTGGGAGTTCATCTTGTCCCATTCCTCTGACTTCGGGAAGGTTCCAACCAAGATTTCCCGAGATCTAAATCTACACTGGAAATATCATGAAATATTTTTTTATTTGAGGCCAGGGACTAAGCACCCCCAGGGTAACGGGTCAGGGAAAGAACATGGGATCCAAGGGAGGGAGACCCCGGTGGAAGTCTGGGCTCCGGGCTTGCCAGCCCTGATTCCCGGACAAGTCGCCTGACACCCCTGCCCTCGGAGATGTCAGAGAGAAGTGGAAATAATCTCCATCCCAGGGTCGTGCAATGATGGAGTGAGACAGCGGCAGTGAGAGAGCTTTGCGAACTGGAGAGCACTGTTCAAATGCCTTTTATCGGTACTGTCATGCTCCCTCAGTGCATTTCTTCCTCGGTGGACTCAAAAATCTGCAAGCCCCTGACATGCAGGACAGACGCCTCAGGGCAGCCCAGGCACCAGCAGATGGCATCCCAGAGGGGCTGCTGAGCGCCACGGAGTTGGGAGCACCAAGCCCACTCAACTTCCGGCCTCCTCCCTGCCCAGCCCAGGCCGGCTCTAGCGCTAGCATAGTGGGGCAAGTGACCAGGGGACACACTAGGCCGCTGTCTGACCATAGGACTCTCGGCTATGTGCTCACTTATTTGGTTACTCATTCAAAATAAATAGTCCTTAGAGACACAGGCTTTTGAGCCAGGCAGTCTGGGTACAAACCCTGGTTCCCCCAAAGACTTGAGAGGCTACTTTGGGATACGTACAAGTCTGAGCCAGTATTTGTGGAGCACGGAGGCTTCCCAGGGCTGCTCCCGTGCTTGTGTGTAGTGATTTAGGATCTTCACAATAACCTGTCAGGTCAGCCCAGTCATTATTTCCATATTGCAGATGATGACAGCGAGGCCAAAGTGCTTCAGCTGTTGAGTGACAGTCTCACAGGCTCACACAACTCTGTCCCCATGAGGAAATGTGTCATGTGTGTCAAGGGCTTAGAGTGGGGTCTGCCCCTCAGCACGATGCAGTGAGAGCTATTATTGTTTGTTTATATGCTAGCCACTTTGCTACCTGCATGCAGAATACACCCTCACCTGTCCTGCACCACAAAGGTCACAGTTAACACTGGTTTCATGCATTCCCCACAGTTGTTCTGGGGACCAAGTCAGAAGAGCCATGCATAAAGATGTAGCTGTGCTTTTAAAAGGGAAGAGCAGCCCCATTTGGAAGGCAGAGGTCACACTGGTTTGTTTTAGCTGAATCTGACACTGCGTCCTTGTAACAGGGAAAGCTTGATCCGATGGATACATTACAATAATCTTCTTGTTGGAATAAACCTCATCTGGCGCCATGGCGAGTGTTTAGAACTGATTTGATCTTGTAGCTCTTCGAGTGTCACGCTGACTCCAGCCCTGTTGTCATAACTTTACACTTGTTTGGTTTCCTCCAGAATAGGGCACTTAAAGAAATATGAAATGTCTTTTCCCTTCCAGGGCTTACTGGCCCTTGACCAGAACACCACAGAGCTCATCCCCCTCTGTACCCAATCCACATATTTCCTGAGCGTGTAGTCTGCAAAACACGACACTAAGGACAGTATCTGTTAATGCTTTCTTCAGTTTATATCCATACTTCTGCATAATTCTGTGATGATTTCTATGTGACAAGGATCAGAGAGCAAATGCACTGGCTGTTCACGCTCCCTTTTGTCTCCAAGAATGTCTTGCAGGGGATCTCTGAGCCTCATATAATTTGTCAGCACAGTAAAGAACATCGTGGTTCTTTTGACCCAAAAGGTAGATTTCTGAGGGAGCTAGAATCCTAGCAACATGATGTTAATATGATTTTCATGGGCCTCTCTTGACCACCTACTCTGACCTAAGTTCCAGAATACTTAGCAGCTGTGTTAACGCGGACAAGTTACTCAACCTTTCTGGATCTGTTTCTTTATCTATAAAATGGGAGAGGGGAAGTAAAACCCTTGTGACATACGTGGAAAGCACTGACTGCTTCATTGAACATCTCAGAACTCCTGTGCAGTAGATGCCGTCAGCCCCCGTTACGTCTCATAAAACTGAAGCCGGAAGGCCTGCACAGACCTCGGTTCTCACAGCTGGTGAGCAGCAAGGTGGAGACCCAAAAATACCCCTTCATTTCGAAATCCCATGCTCTCTGCTCAGCCAAAGACCCAAGCAAGGAAGGAATGCCATTGGAAAATTCAAAAGCTTAAGCAATGGGCGCCCAATTTATTATTGTTCAGCTCTTGTCCTTATACCCTAATTATTTGGACACCCTGGCCCCGGAATTTCTTGGTATCTGTGTTTGCAGGTCAGCGCTCACAGAACTTCTCATAAACAGTTTCAAAACACAAACGCTGTTTCCAAGGGAAGCAGAGCCAGATGGACTTTAATCAGAGAGCCCCACGCCCCTGGCCCCGTGACATGCTTTGGGAGCTAGAGGTCAAGTGTTCCCAGTGATAAAGGGGCTTTAACAAGGAAGCCCTCAGAGCAGGAAAGCTCAGCATGAGGACCCCACAGGTCCGCTGTGGCAAGATGGCCTTGGATGAGGGGCTTTTCCTAAGTGGACTTGCCACTGGGAGTCAGGCGTGAGCAAATACATGCCATTTCTGCCAAAGGTTGCACCCCAAGCGGGGCAGCTGGCCTAATCGGGGTTGTCCCTGACTAAGGACGTGCAGTGAAAAAGGGACACCAAGGCCTAGACAGTGAATGAGACTGAGAAGCTCCCCTTGGGAGGCGCGGTAGGCTTTAGAGCCTTAGGGTCCAGGGCCATGCCTCCGGGGGCTGCAGTTCCTCCTCCTCCCCACCCCCCATGACCCACCCTTTCATAGAACAGTATCAGGCCATTTGCTCAAAGCCTATTCTGTCCTATATGTTTGTAAGTTTGTATTTCATTAAAACCTTGTAAGCTCTGCCCCCAAACCAAGCCCTACCAGGTGCCACTCCGGGGCGCTGCATGCTTGTTTCTACCCCTTAGAAACGATACGTGTCCTTTAGATCCTGCCGTGAGCCTGCCCCATCCAGGTGCGGAGGGGCTGAGCCATCGGGGGGCCAGCAGGGACATTTCAAGGGGCGCGTCTGGGATTAATACCTAATGAAGTTGGAATAAATGATCACATCCATGGTGAGAGGCATGGATTACAGTCTCTGAGGGAAAAATCACAGCACACTCTCAATTAGAGCGCTCTCATTCCCTTTTTTAAAAACCATGAAGAATCCACACGCCATCACAGTGGGATGGGAAATGCTGCCAAGTGATAATTCTTGTTCTGGTCACTTTCCAGTCTTTCTACCAGAGGGTCTCCTGACAGAAAGGAGGCCAGAGTGGAGTCTGATGAGCAGGGACTGCTCCCAGCCCAGCTCCTCCTGAGCCCAGCCCGGTGCCCGGGGACCCCCCTCTGCCCTCTGGAAGGTGCCTGTCCTTGCCTAGTGCTGGGGTCCCCGTGCTGAGAGGAGGGCTCCTTCATCGTGCACATGCTGTTCGCACTGCCTTTCTGCCAACAGGTCTCCAGAAGCTACAGGGAAGTCCTGGAGTGGCAGGCATAGCCCCATCTCCCTAGAGCTCAGAGACCATGCCTGGCCATGCCCAGTGGGACAGCGTTGTGTAAACTTGGCAGTTACCATACTCACCCTTAGCTCCCTTGGCTAACTGGAGCCTTCTGTGTGGATCTCCACACCTCTGAGTACACCGCAGAAATTTTTCTCTTTGGTAATTCAGTCAGATTTGCAGAACCCGAATTCAGTGAAGGCTTAAGCCATTTTCCATATGGGCTGCCTTTTGTGCTTATATAAACTCAGCTGAAACTGCGTCATTCTCACCCTTACTCTGACTGCATAGATTCAGCCTAACATTCTTTAAATCACAAAAGAATTCCCAGGAACCCCACACACTCCTGAAAAGTAAAGGTTTCTTAACTCTTTTTGTTTTTTTGCATCATGTACCCTTTGAAGACCTGCTGAATGCTCAGGAAGCTTGATGATATGCCTACAAAATTTGAGGGAAGAGATAATGAAGCCTGCCCCCTAGTCTGTGTCTATTGTTTTCTGGCCTCACCCCCATGGAATTCATTAATCCCCCATTAGGAGGAAAACAACCTAGCAAGTTACATTTTTAATGTTCAGAATGTTAACAGTCCCGTACAGCCTTGGAAGGGAAAACAGACTCGTGTGAGGGTGTGTAATCATCTGGGAGCATAGCTGCGTCCTGTCCTCGGTTTCCATGAAATGCTAAAATTACCCCCAGCTCCTCAGAGCGCTGTCACAGTTCCATATGCTTGGCATCCCAGTGATCTAGCAATTCATCAATCTGTTTACATACTCATGTTCTACTTAGATTGATATTTCACTCTCCTCAGAATCATTGCCTTGCAAAAGATTTGTAAACGGCCTTGCAAAAGATCTGTAAACTACTGGCATGCAGGAATAGAATAGATTTTGCACTAAATGTTAAGTAGTAATCATTTCGTTACAAGTCATGGCCCCTCTTTTTATTTACACGTACAAAACCACACATTTACACGTACACACAGAGCTGGCTGTGTGAGAGCCCCGGACATTGACAAGTATGCCAGATACTGAATGTTGGTTTGTTAAATAGTAACTTAGGTTCTGCATATAAACAGCCTCATATGAAAATGCACGTAAGGTAAATATACAGCCACGGGCACACAGATACACAGTGTGCACTGATCACTCCCTTTTTCTACCCATTTTTATTTCAGGGTATATGTCACCATGGTATTTAAAATCTGCCAGGAACAGCAACCATGTATGAAAGAGACTTTTTTTCTCCTTCTCTAGCATCATAGAACCTTAAAGTTGGAAAGGATTTTAAAAGTTGTTTACTCTGGCTTCCAAACCAATATAGAAATCGCTTCTTTTACAACCTTGACAGTGGTTATATAAGCCTCCACTTGAATACTCCTGGTGGTGGGGAACTCACTTCTGCACAGATCTAAATGTCAGGAAGACCTGGCTTAAGTCAGGCCAGACTCAGTTCTAGTGATTTCCATGGCAGATTCGATGTCAGACTCGTCTGTTTTGCTCTTCAAACCAGCTCCTTCTTTCATGCTTCCCGTTCTAATGAGCAGAACCACTGCTCAACCGCTTAGAAACCAGGCACCCTACATCCACCCCTTTTCTTCCCATTCAGTTGGTTACCAAACCCAAGTAAGTCTGTCTTTCTAAAATAACCTCTTGGGTCTGCTGCCTTCTCTCTGTCCCAAGGACTTTATCGCTCTTGCCCTGATTACTGCAGTAACCTGGCAACTGGTCACCCTGCCTCCAGCCTTACCATTTATGGTTTATCGCCCACATGGGATGTGGTCTTCACTCTGTAACACCCCACAACAGAGCCCTGTAACGACCAGAGCCGGATGCTCTCCTCCTCTCATAATGGGGCTCCAGCTTAGCCCCCTGTGTATGTCTCAGTGCTCCCCTAACAGCCTTCCCATGGAAAGTTCCAGACCTTTGGAACCACTGATGGTGTTACAGTCACACCTATTCTCTTAGCCATTGTACTCAAAAAGTTACTTCTTGTCGCCATTAAAATCACTGTTATTACTATTGTTAAAATTGCTAAGGTCTCAATGCTAGTTAGGGGTACCAGTGAAACTTGAACCTCAGATGATCAGATGCCAACCAGCATGGATTGTAATAAGCCCCCAAACCACAATTAAATGCGCCAGCCATTGATAGATGTAACTCTTCAAATCATTCATGGGCTTTATGCAAAGTTCTGTCTGTAAGTTGGTTGTTCGGAACTCCTAACACATTTCCTCACTGAAATAACCTTTCAGGTAGAATCAGCTCGCGCAAATAAAGCTGAAATACTCTACGGATGTAATGAAAGCAGAGCATGACTCTGATACATGCGGAGCACTGTATGTTAGCCACACAGTCTTCTCGAGTCCCTGCTGCTCCTGAGAAACTGTCCCGCACTATCAGCATGGAGACCTGTGCACGCTGATGTCTGGGGTGCGGAGGGCACACTGTTCTCTAGTACCACCATCTCTGGGAGCTCCCACCCTCATCCAAGAGCTGATGCCAACCAAGGGCACACATATGCCTTCTGGGGAGCTGAAAACATTTCACCGTGAATGGTTAGAGAACACGGGAGCCCTAGGGTGTAAGGCGCAAGAATGGGAGAGTTGATGAGCTTCCAAGGTTTGCCAAACTTTCTTACTGGTGTAGCTGTGACTCCTCTCTTACTCCCATTTCCGATGGGTACAAGGAGAGCGCAGATAGAATCAGTGCCTAAGACCCTCAGTGAGCGCTGATGGTGACCTTGGTGTCCTGTTCACAGTAGAGATTCCAGTGTAACTATTTCAACTAAGAATGGATTTCCCCCTAAATTAGCCAAAAAGAGAGCTTATTCAACTGAATGACTCTGAGGAATTTGATAGTAAACAGCCCACTCATAGGCTCTATTCTTCCTTATCTATTAAAGAACAGTTATCCGTGATTTGAAAAAGAATTCACCCAATACACGCAGGTGACCTAGTGGGATTGCCAGAGTCCATGGAAATATTACTTTAACCACCTAGATGACAGGAGGCCTATGAAACTGAGGGTTGCCATCATGTACTTACATTCTTCCCTGGGGGCTCAGAAAAATAATGTTAACATTGATTTCTATTCGACATATGTCTCCAGCAAAAATGACAGCAGCCTTTTGCTCCCACTGGCCCATGTTTAACTGACAGGTCTGGGCCTGACAGACTGATGAAGGACATATCCTCTCTCCTCTCCCCAGGGCCCCGCCACATCTTTCAGTCTCTGGTCGTTCATCGGGAACTAAACTTAAATACATCTCTAAAAACCAAATGTCTAATGAAAATGTATATACATATAAAACAATTCACACAAATGTCTATAGCTTTACTTATAATCACCAAAAAAAAAAAAAAAAAAAGAAACAGCTCAACGTCCTTCACCTGTCTGATGGACGCAGAAACTGCAGTACATGCATGCATTGGACTACTTATCGCTGTGCTATAAAAAGGAACAAGCTATTAATACACACAATGACATGGGTGGATCTCAAATCATTATGCTGAGACAGCCAGACCCAAAGGCTACGTACTCTGTGATTGTATTTGCATGAAATTCTGGAAAAGGCGGAACTATAAAGACAGAAAACCAGTTAACAGTTGCCAGGGGAGTAAGGGACCAGGTTGACTACAATACAAAAGGGGACAGGGGCATTTTGGGAGGCGATGGAGCTGTTCTATATGCTGATCATGGTGGTGGTAACATGAGCATGTGTTTGTCAGAACTTACAGAATCGTGAACTAAAATGAGTGAGTTCTACTACATATAGATTACGCACCAATAAACTTGACCAAAACCAGTTTTAATATAGAAATTTTTATGAAAAGAAGCAAAAAAAAAAAAAACGCTAAATGGCTAAGCAAGATTATACTACTCTTACCCCTAATACATTTTCAGATAGATGTTTTTGAGAATGATGAAACAGATAGTTAACTGGGGTGAGGATCAGGCAACGTCCACTGAGCAGGGCAAGCAGATGACAGTTCTGAGAGGCCCTTGGGGCCCCTGCAGGGACAGCACTTCAAATGTGTTGGTTTCTAGGACTTGCTGATCGTGTAGGGTGGTGTGGTAAAGGGATGGCAAGGCTCAAGGCTGATCTTGGTGCCCAGGGAGCTCGCCCTCAAGTGGTGCAAAGGGCAGGTGATGAATGATCAGCTGGAGGAAGTAGGAGGCGGTGCATGTGGTTTCCAAGTGCTTCCACACAGCATCCCACTGGACCTTCCCTAGTGGTGTTGGCAGTGGTGGTGTTGGCCATTGTGGCGATGGTGGTGGTGGCAGTGGTGGTGATGTGGCGATGGTGGTGGTGATGGTGGTGGTGGTGGTGATGGTGGTGGTGGTGCTGGTGATAGTGATGCTGGTGGTGGTGGCGGTGGTGGTGATGGTGGTGCTGGTGGTGATGGGGGTGGTGGTGATGGGGGTGGCGTGGTGATGGTGGTAATGGTGGTGGCGGTGATGGTGTTGTTGTTGTTGGTGGTGGTGATGGTGGTGGTGGTGGTGATGGTGGTGGTGGTGGTGATGGTGGCGGTGGTGGTGATGGTGGTGGTGGTGGTGATGGTGGTGGTGGTGCTGGTGATAGTGATGCTGGTGGTGGTGGTGGTGGTGGTGGTGATGGTGATGGTGGTGATGATGATGGTGGTGGTGGTGGCGGTGATGGTGATGGTGGTGGTGGTGATGGTGATGGTGGTGGTGGTGATGGTGGTGGTGATGGTGGCGCTGGTGGTGATGGTGGTGGTGGTGGTGATGGTGGTAATGGTGGTGGCGGTGATGGTGTTGTTGTTGTTGGTGGTGGTGGTGGTGATGGTGGTGGTGGTGGTGATGGTGGTAATGGTGGTGGTGGTGATGATTGTTGTTGTTGTTGTTGGTGGTGGTGGTGGTGGTGGTGGTGATGGTGGTAATGGTGGTGGCGGTGATGGTGGTAATGGTGGTCGCGGTGATGGTGTTGTTGTTGGTGGTGGTGATGGTGGCGGTGTTGGTGATGGTGGCAGTGGTGGTGATGGTGGTAATGGTGGTGGCGGTGATGGTGGTAATGGTGGTGGCGGTGATGGTGTTGTTGGTGGTGGTGGTGATGGTGGCGGTGGTGGTGATGGTGGTGGTGGTGGTGGTGGTGGTGATGGTGGTAATGGTGGTGGCGGTGATGGTGTTGTTGGTGGTGGTGGTGGTGATGGTGGTGGTGGTGATGGTGGTGGTGGTGATGGTGGTAATGGTGGTGGCGGTGATGGTGTTGTTGGTGGTGGTGGTGATGGTGGCGGTGGTGGTGATGGTGGTGGTGGTGGTGGTGGGTGTGATGGTGGTAATGGTGGTGGCGGTGATGGTGTTGTTGGTGGTGGTGGTGGTGATGGTGGTGGTGGTGATGGTGGTGGTGGTGATGGTGGTAATGGTGGTGGCGGTGATGGTGTTGTTGGTGGTGGTGGTGATGGTGGCGGTGGTGGTGATGGTGGTGGTGGTGGTGGTGGTGATGGTGGTAATGGTGGTGGCGGTGATGGTGTTGTTGGTGGTGGTGGTGATGGTGTTGATGGTGGTAATGGTGGTGGCGGTGATGGTGTTGTTCTTGGTGGTGGTGATGGTGGTGGCGGTGGTGATGGTGATGGTGGTGGTGGTGGTGATGGTGGCTGTGGTGGTGGTGGTGATGGTGGTGGTGTTGGTGGTGGTGGCGGTGGTGATAGTGGTGGTGGTGGTGGCGGTGGTGACGGTGGTGGTGGTGGTGGTGGCGGTGGTGATGGTGGTAATGGTGGTGGCGGTGATGGTGGTAATGGTGGCGGTGATGGTGTTGTTGTTGTTGGTGGTGATGGTGGCGGTGGTGGTGATGGTGGTGATGGTGGTGGTGGTGGTGGTGGTGGTGATGGTGGTGATGGTGGTGGTGGTGGTGGTGGTGATGGTGGTGATGGTGGTGGTGGTGATGGTGGTGATGATGGTGGTG